>JAVJIX010000002.1:3717500-3947500 GCA_036785185.1 Paratrypauchen microcephalus | reverse complement strand
AAAATTGAGACTAAACCAGGACTAAACCTAAAACTAGACCTGGACTAGAACAGGACTAGACCTGGATTAGAACAGGGCTAACCCAAGTCCACAGCAGGATTAAAACAGGACCAAATTTAGGACCAAATAACAGGTTTAGACATGTTTTTAAGACCGATGCTAGACCTGGGGATGCACCGATTCAGCTTTTTCAGTTCTCATACCAAGTTTGATACCATAGCTTTAAATATGTCCTTAAATCTAAAATAAAACAAGACAAAACTGATCCATATGTATTATGGAGCTATTATTTTTCCCCACAAGTAACTACTGACCAGTTCTGTATAAATTCAAGTTCAAACATTCTGAACTTAACCAGTAAATAGTCTTATTAAATCAAGCTATATTTATTTATCCAGGATATCGACTGAATATTTGGAAGCCGATTCACACTTGCATATTTATTCACCTCATCAAAATTGAGACTAAACCCAAAACTAGACCTGAACTATAACCGGACTAGACCTGGATTAGAACAGGGCTAACCCAAGTTCACATCAGGATTAAAACAGGACCAAATGTAGGACCAAATAACAGGTTTAGACATGTTTTTTGGTCCTATGCTAGGCCTTGGGATGCACCGATTCAGCTTTTTCAGTTCTGATGCCAATGTTGATACCATAACTTTAAATATTTCCTTAAAACTAAAATAAAACGAGATTGTGGTGGGTTTCCAAAAAGTCCACGGAGGCCGAGTTAGCAAGTAAATGATGTTTATTCAAAAATGATATACGCAATTACAAATTACAGAATATTATTTTATATTCAGCCTATATGAAAACTTTGGAAGAAAAGACGCAAAGACAAATGACAAGGTCTGACTTCTTCTGACCTAGGATGGAAGACGAATCAGCCCCGAAGCTCTCTCTCTCTCTCGTTTTACTCAGAAGCATAAAGTCATCTCATAACCATATTTGGAATGCTACTGGCTACAATCTACTGGTTCCGTAATTGGTTTCGTAACTAAGTAAACAATCCCAAACAGATCAGGTCAGCCTAACATCTTGACTACTGAACTTGTTATTGTCCCCGAAAATGTTCCCCAGTGAGGTCAGAAGATCAGACCTTAGACATCCTTTCTCCACAATGCTTAAAACACATCTGGATAAACAAAATTACACTACAAGATCAACTACAAGATGTGTCATGGAGCTCAAACATTCTGAACTTGACCAGTAAATAGTCTTATTACCTCAAGATATATTTATGTATCCAGAATATCGACTGAACCGATATTTGGAAGCCAATTTCACAGCATACAGTGCCCATTCCTGATTAATAATGTCCATGTTTAGTCCAGGCTTAGTCCCATGGGTTAGATCTGGTGTAGTCCTAGTTTCTATACCTGTTTTGCTCCAATTTACAGTATAGATTATATAGAGTAGAGACCAGTCATTACCAGCCTGAGGGTTCCCAGGGATTTTTTTTTTTTTTTTCCCAGAAAAGAGGTCCAAACTCGACTGTGTGAAGTTTAATAATGGCATGATAATGAGTGGCATGGTAACTAGGCTATAAAGTATTTTATAATCCCTGCTGTTCTGCTCTATAACATCTTTATTAGCCAGAAAATGACTATATTTTCCCTTACAAGATCGTAGCTTGTTATAGACCAATTAATTCCAGTCATGCTTTAGACCTGGTTCTGGTTTCCCTAAAACCATTTAGGTCTGTGTCCTGATGTAGCTAACTTTTGGCCCTGATTTAGTCCTATTTCAGACTTTGTTTAGTTTGGGTTTATACCTGGTTCAGTCCTGGTTCAGTCCTGGTTTTAATTCTGGTTCAATCCTATTTTAGATCTGATTTAGTCCTGATTTATTCCTAGTTTAATTCTGGTTCAGATCTGGTTAAATCCAGGGTTAGTCCTGGTTTAGTCCTGGTTTAGTCCTGGTTTAGTCTTGGTTCAGTGCTGGTTTAGTTCTGGTTTAGTCCTGGTTCAGTGCTGGTTTAGTCCAGGTTTAGGCCTGGTTTAGTCCTGCTTTAGGCCTGTCTTAATCCTCGTTCAGTCTTGGTTTAGTCCTGGTTTAATCCTGTTACTGATCTGATTTAATCCTGGTTTAATCCTATTAATCCTGGCTTTGATCTGGTTTAGACCTGGTTAAATCCTGGGTTAGTCCTGGTATAGTCTTGGTGTAGTGTTGGTTCAGTCCTGGTTCAGTCCTGGTTTCGCCTGACACAGACAGACACACAGATTCTTCACGTCTAGTGCCTTTGGTCTTTCTTGTTACTGTGACCTGCTGTTCTGTTCTGATCAGATGTTGATCCATGTCTCTGTCTCCTGCTCTACCCCTCCTTCCCCTCATCCCCTGTTCCTCTTGTCCTTCTCTCTCTCCTCTGCTCCCCCCTTCAATCTCTCTCTCCCTTTCTCTCTGTGCTCTCCTCTCTCGCGTTTGCCTCCCTCCTGTTGCTCCTGTTGGTCTCTCCTTCCTTTTGCTCTCTCCTCCTTTCTCCTCCTCTCTTCCCCCTCCTTCCCTCTCTCCTTCTTCTCTTTCTTCTCTCTCCCCAATTCCAATTCCCACTCTCATATTTCTCTCTGTCTCTCACTTACCGCTTTACCCTTCCTCCTCTTTCTCCTCCTTTGTCTCTTTCTCTCTTTCCTCCTCTCCTCTCTCCTCTGACTGTCCCTGTGACCCTCTTCCATCTCTCTCCGCTCTCTTCCCCCTCTCCCTCCTTTCTCCCTTCAACCGCCACCCTCTCCCATGCCCCCCACCACTCTCTCTCCTCCTTCTCCTCTTTAACTCTCCTCTCTCTCATCACCCTCTACCTCCTCTCCTCCTGTGACTATCCCTCTCTCCTCCCTCTTTCTTCTCCTGTGACTGTCCCTCTCTCCTCTCTCTCTCTTTCTCCTCCTGTGACTGTCCCTCTCTCTTTCTCCTCCCTCTCTCTTTCTCTTCCTGTGACCGTCCCTCTCTCTTTCTCCTCCCTCTCTCTTTCTCCTCCTGTGACTGTCCCTCTCTCCTCCCACTCTCTCTCTCTCTCTCTCTTTCTCCTCCTGTGACTGTCCCTCTCTCTTTTTCCTCCCTCTCTCTCTTTCTCCTCCTGTGACTGTCCCTCTCTCTTTCTCCTCCCTCTCTCTTTCTCCTCCCTCTCTCTTTCTCCTCTTGTGACTGTCCCTCTCTCTTTCTCCTCCCTCTCTCTTTCTCTTCCTGTGACCGTCCCTCTCTCTTTCTCCTCCCTCTCTCTTTCTCCTCCTGTGACTGTCCCTCTCTCCTCCCACTCTCTCTCTCTCTCTCTCTTTCTCCTCCTGTGACTGTCCCTCTCTCTTTTTCCTCCCTCTCTCTCTTTCTCCTCCTGTGACTGTCCCCTCTCTTTCTCCTCCCTCTCTCTTTCTCCTCCCTCTCTCTTTCTCCTCTTGTGACTGTCCCTCGCTCTCTCTCTTTCTCCTCCCTCAGATGGACACAATGAATTTTCTCTCCTTCCTCCTCCTTTGCTTATCTTCGGTTGCTAGTGGCAACAAAGGTCAGTTCCTCTTATATATTTTTTTCCCTCTTTAATTGTCTAATTAAAATGTAAGTTTCTTTTACATGGAAGAGTACAAACCGTTCAACACATACAAGGAGATTTCATGGCAAATCTCAAGAAAAAAAAAATTAAACATGAATTCATTATTGGGTGATTTAAGGAAATATTTGATTGTTTAATGCCGTACTGTGGAACAATGGTATTTCGAAGCTTCTTCAGGTGCTACACAAGGTCCTCTGCATCTCAAATATTCGCTGAATTCAGAGTCAAATTAAAATTCACATGTTTTACCTCCATTTGTCGAGTATATATCGACATATTGTTCAGTTAGTGAAAGCTGAAATAATATATTTTTGTACTTTTTATCATCTGTACATTTTCTTTGCAGTAATGGGGAGATTTTTGTTATTAGTTGTAATAGGATTTGAACTGTGGGGTAAAATAAGTGACGTCTATGGCTAATTATTATTTCATTCTGCTATGATTGCTGCAGCTCATGTTTTTTAATGAAACTGCCTATTTAAAAATGTTTACTGGGATTATCCTGCAGTTTCTTTTGTGTCAATGGCATGGCACAAAATCTGCTCACTGCAAAAAAGCTTGGCCAAAATTTAAGATATAAACACTTAACTCTATCAGAAAATTACGGAAGCCGACAGAAGCCATGTTTGTAATGATTATTTTCCACCTTAATAACGAGAAAATTAACTTGAGATCTCGAGAAAACGACAATTAATTTGCAATCTTGAGAAAACAAAACTGTTATTCCGTGATTTTGAGAAAACACTGTATCTCCGTCGGTAAAGACGATGCCGGGCCAGTCTTCTGCGGAGGACTAATCTTGAAATTATCCCGAATTAAAAGACGTAATGCAACCCCCCCCCTTTGTCAACCCCTGATCAAAATATTGCCTTATCAGCTGATCGATTATTATTCCAGACATTCTAATGACCAAAAACGCTTCTATTCAGAATGAGAAATAGCCCCGAGGTCAGACATTTCAGTTGTTTTCTCGAGATCACGGAATAATTGTTTCGTTTTCTCGAGATCTCAAATTAATTATCTCTATCTCGGGATAACAAGGAAGAAAAAATATTGCTTATTAATATGGCCTCTGTCGATAGAAAATTACTTTAAAGTAGTGAAATTATCTGTCCATGCAGCAAGATCATTTTACTTAACAAGTTATCTTAAAATAAACTACCTCTAAATTACAATTAAATCATCTCTGGTCAGTGTTCATGGGCTGAAATAAATTTATAGATGCTAAATTTGAGATAAACTTACAAAAAGTAAACAAGTAAATCTATATCACTGAATCTAAAATCAAGTGTTGCAGGGGAAAACTATGGTAAATGGATTGTAGCTTCATTTTATTATTATTATTATTATTATTATTATTATTATAACTTTATTTAACCAGGGAAATCCCATTGAGATTAAAAACCTCTTTTTCAAGGGAGCCCTGGACAAGACACAGCAAAAAAGACAATTACAACACAATTAAAATGACATACAAATTAGTTAAAACAGGCAGTAAAAAAGACAGCAAAGAAAGCAAAGATGTTTCTTTTTGTCTTCTTATGTACTTTAACTTCTTGGGTTCTCTTTAAAGACGATACAGTAACGTGTATTTCCCTTGTCGACATGTTTCTGCTGCTGCGTCTTCAGAACTGTCCCGGTGTTGGCGGTGACGTGTCGTATATCAGCTGTTGTTATCGCCCGGTCTCTCTGGAGGAGGGCGTCCCAGGTGTGTGAAAGGAGGAACGCTCCGTCATCACGGTTAATGCTGTCCGTGCCTCGTTTACTGATTTCAGTGGCCTTCCTGATCCAGCGTTTGAACTTGTTGTTTTCCGATCCAATGACTCGTGCCTCGTCCCAATGCAGACAACAGCTGATATACGACACATCACCACCGACACCGGGACAGTTCTGAAGCTGCAGCAGCAGAAACATGTCAGCAAGGGAAATAGACTTTACTCTATTGTCTTTAAAAGAGAACCCAAGAAGTTAACGTCTTTTAAACATTTATTGCCTAAATTTATGATTTTCTGATTAGTTGAATCATGGAAGAAATATATGATAATTTCTAAGATTATACAGCTCTGGAAAAAAAAAAAGAAGAGACCACTGCATTTGTTTCTGAAATCAGCATCTCTACATGTATTACAGCCATTCCATTCCAGCGTCTGTTGAATTCCAACACAAACACAAAGCTGAGCTACTTCAGTTCTTGCACCAGGAGTGGAATAAAGTCACCCAAGAACAATGTGAAAGACTTGTGGAGAGCATGCCAAGACGCATGAAAGCTGTGATTAAAAATAAGGGTTATTGCACCAAATATTGATTTCTGAGCTCTTCTTAAGTGTAAACATTAGTATTATGTTGTTTTAAAATGAATTTGATCTTGTTTCTTTGCATTGTTTGAGGTCTGAAAACATGTATGACCATTTGTCATTTTCTGCAAATAAATGCTCTAAACAATAATATTTAATTTGGAATTTGGGGGAATTTGTTTATAGATTCAAACAAAAATGTCCCTTTTGCCCAAACACATACCTGTAAGTAGTAAAATCAGAAAAACTGATAATTTTGCAGTGGTCACTTTATTTTTTTCCAGAGCCAATTCAGAACAAGTAAGTAGATAATAAATCTGAAAACAAGATGAATAACCTGATATAAGTTTTAAATTCTTGGCCAGATCAGATAAATTTGCAGTGTTATCTTGACAGTCCTTGTTTAGCACAAGTTTAGTTATTTTACACCTTGGTGGTGCTACACAGAGAGCCAAATATTTTCTTCCGGATACAGGGGGGTGTAGAGTTTGAGACCGCCAAATGTTTCAGAATATGGTAGTAAACTTTTTTACTTACACCTGACCAAGCTGTGGAGAGACCAGAGAGGTAAAAATTAAAACATTGTTAATTTAATAATTCCATACTAACAAAATATCATCTTCATGGAGACGAGCTTGTACCAGAAAAGAAATAATACATACTTTGAGGAAAATATACGGAAGCTGACAGAAGCCATGTTCGTAATGATTTTTTTCCACCTTAATAACGAGAAAATTAACTCGAGAGCTCGAGAAAACGACACAATTAATTTGTGATCTCGAGAAAACAAAACTGTTATTTCGAGATCTTGAGAAAACAAAGAGTTATTCCGTTATCTCAAGAAAACACTGTATCTCCGTTGGTAAAGATGAAGCCGGGCCAGTCTTCTGCGGAGGTGCCGCGGACTAATCTTGAAGTTATCTCGAATTAAAAGACATAATGCAATCTCCCCCTGTGTCAACCCCTGATCAAAATATTACCTTATCAGCTGATCGATTATTATTCCAGACATTCTAATGACCAAAAACGCGTCTATTCAGAATGAGAAATAGCACCGAAGTCAGCCTGTCACAATGTGGTTGTAGACGTTTCAGTTGTTTTCTCAAGATCACTGAATAATTGTTTTGTTTTCTCGAGATCACAAATTAATTATCTCGTTATCTCGGGATAACAAGGAAGAAAAAATATTGCTTATGAATATGGCCTCTGTCAACTTCCATAAAAAGAGAACTTAAAGGCCCCATAGTACACAAAAACACTCATGTTTGTGATGAGGAAACAACATTATGACATGGTTTAAAGAGAAATTGTGTGCATAATATAGGACTTTAAGTGAAAATAAATGAAGCTAACCTATGAGGTCAGCGTTTCCATTTTACTAACTAAAAATGAAAACTGTAATTTATATTTTTATACAGTAAATTTGAAACGTTGCATTTTCCTCGGATCTGTGCGTTAGTGCTCGGGAGATGATGAATTTGCTTTTCGTTTAAGCAGTTGCAGGTTCATCATTTAGACAAACGGATCAGTATCTGTGCCCCTGTGATTCTCCAACTGAGGACAAGGAGAAAAAAGACATTTAGAAGGAAGGAAAAGTCTGAAGGAGAAAAAAAAAGAAACGAGTGAGAGATTGAAGGAGCGATGGAGTGTCACAGACCAGAGGAAACCAAAGAGCAGACAGTAGAGCAGTGACTGGAGATTTCCTCCAGTCTCTGAGGGAGGGAGGGAGGGAGGGAAGGAGGGAGAGGGATGAAGGAAAAGAGAGAGAGAAAGAGGGAGGGAGGGAGGGAGAGGGAGGGATGAAGGGAAAGAGAGAGAGAAAGATGGAGAGATTAAGGAAAAGAGAGAGAGAAAGAGGGAGAGGGAGGAAGAGGGAGAGCGATGAAGGGAAAGAGAGAAGAAGGGAGGGAGGGAGAGGGAGGAAGTGAAAGGGAGAGAGGGAGAGGGAGGGATGAAGGGAAAGAAAGAGAGGGAGAGGGAGGAAGGGAAAGAGAGGGAGGAAGGGAAGGAGAGAGGAAGGAAAAGAGAGAGAGGGGATGAGAGAAAGAGAGGGAGGGATGAAAGGAAAGAGAGAGTGAGAAAGAGAGAGGGAGGGAGAGGGATGAAGGGAAAAAGAGAGAGAGGAAGGGAAGGAGGGAGAGGGAGGGAGGAAGTGAAAGAGAGAGGGAGGGAGGAAGGGAGGGAGAGAGTGATGAAGGGAAAGAAAGAAAGATAGAAGGGGTGAGAGCGAGAGAAGGAGGGATGAAGGGAAAGAGATGGGTGTGAGAGAGGGGGTGAGGAAGGGAGCGAGAGAGAGGAAGGGAACGAGAGATGGGGTGAGAGCAAGAGAGAGGGTGAGATGAAGGGAGAGAGAGAGAGAGAGATGAAGTGACAGAAAGGGAGGGACAGAGCAAGGGAAAGAGGGAGGAGGTGAGAGCAAGAGACAGAGAGAGAGAGAGCTCAAGGGAAAGAGAGAGGAAGGGAGAGAAAATAGGGAGAGAGAAATGGAGAGAGGGAGATGGGGGAACGAAGAGAGAGCAAGACAGAGGGAAGATGATGGAGAGAGATACCGCCAGAGGAAGATGTATGAGGTAAAGGGGTGAAACAGAGGGGTGAGAGGGCAGACAGGAAGGGAGAGGGAAAGAGGCAGAGACAGGAGAAAAGGAGGGAGGATAAAGGAGAGAAAAGATGGATTGGACGGCTGAGGGAGAGAGGGAGGAGGAGGAGGAGGGAGAGTAGATAGATGGATAGACACGAGGGGAGGGGTTAAACGATGAGGGTGATACAGTAACACAGACTGGGAGTGGGTCCTCAATCTCTGTAATCCTGAACATAATCCCGGCCCTGATGCTCAGATTAACGCTTCATATCAGGAGGGGGAGGGGCCAGAGTGCACCGAGGAGGGGGCGGAGTCAAGTTGCGACCTCGGGAAAGTCATTATTGGGATTAGAAGCTTCATTTGCTTGACCCATTTGGTAAAAGTCAAGATTTAAGTCAAACCTTATCCCACTGCCAAGGAGCTTTTCAATTATCCTTATCATGGTTTTAAGATTAAAGGTGCCGTATTACGCAGAGTTGACTCTTCTGAGCTTTAAACCACGTTGTAATGTCGTCACCTTGTCAAAAACACACCTGGACTTGTCTTGTGTTTGATTCACACACGTTTGAGTAATCCTTTTAATCCTCGGTCTACATCTCCAAAGCTCAAAACGCTCTGTTCCTCCTTGTGATGTCATGAAGCAGTAGTTTTCAAGGGAACAGCTGCTTTTTACTCTTTGAAATGGTCCAAATCATCCAGGTGAAGATGCATGGAGTTTAAAAACACAGTGGAGCAGCTGTATTATCACATGACATCACAAGAGAGGAAGGGACAGAAAGGGAGGGAGAGAGGAAGGGAAAGAGAGAGGAGGTAAGGGCAAAAGAGAGAGAGAGAGAGAGAGGGGAAGGGAGGGAGAAAGAGGCAGAGATGAAGGAAAAGAGACAAAGTGAAAGAAAGGGAGGGAGAGAGGAAGGGAAAGAGAGCGGAGGTAAGAGCAATAGAGAGAGAGAGAGGAAGGGAGGGAGAAAGAGGCAGAGATGAAGGGAAAGAGGGGGAGAGAGAGCTGAAGGGAAAGAGAGAGGGAGAGAGAGGGGGAGAGGGAGAGAGGAAGGGAAAGAGGAAGGGAGGGAGAGATAAAGGGAAAGAGAGGGAGGAAGGGACAGAAAGGAAGGGAGAGAGGAGGTAAGAGCAAGAGAGCTGAAAGAGAAAGAGAGGGGAAGGGAAGGGAGGGAGAAAGAGGCAGAGATGAAAGGAAAGAGAGAGAGAGAGAGAGAGGGAAAGAGAGAGAGAGAGCTGAAGGGAAAGAGAGAAAGAGGAAGAGAGAGAAAGAGGGGAAGGGAGAGAGAAAGAGGGAGAGAGGAAGGGAGGGAGAAAGAGGGAGAGATGAAGGGAAAGAGGGAGAGAGGAAGGGAAAGAGAGAGGAGATAAGGGGAAGAGAGAGAGAAAGAGGGAGCTGAAGGGAAAGAGAGACAATAGGGGGAGAGAAGAGAGAGACAGAGAGGAAAATAGAGGGAAGAAACGCTCATGAAGGAGTAGTTTTCAAGTGAACAGCTTCTCTTTACTCTTTGTCCAAATCATCCTAGTGAAGATGCATGGAGTTTAAAAACACAGTGGAGTCATGTATTATCATATGACATCACAAGGTGGAAGTCTTTCTGTTTGAGAGAAGAACTCAGCCTAATTATGAAGAGTTTGTGCGTTAAACAAGTGTGAATGAAACAAAACACAACTCATTATAACATAGATCAGAAATGGTATAATATGGAGTTTTTTGTATACTTGTACTTAAACAATCTGAAAAAATATCTGATTTAAATGTTTCTTTCAAGCATTGGGAATTTGTTTTTTTTAAATTTATGTTTGTATAATATCAGATTCTGTTCAAAGTTCAGATTTTAAACCTTAACATTTAAGAGAAAACTGCTAAAATAATACAAGAATCCCATGTATTTCAGAACATTTTGTGGAGGTTTAAACTACAGGGACATCAGTTTGTTTAATACATAAAAATACAGATAATTTAGTTGAATTGCAGATGAAATTCTTATTTAAAGGTACCCTATGTAACTTTCCTGGTGAGCCACCTGCTTGTCTCCATGGAGATGATATTGCTTTGCTTGAAAATGCTCCACAGTGATGCATTACTGGCATTGCAGATGTAAAATATGTGTATTTGTATTAAAAATTTGTCAAATAAAATAAAATGACGAACAACTGTGGAACATTCCAGGAAAATCAATCCCATCTCCATGCAGACAAGCAGGTGCAGAAAAGCTACACAATGCAGCTTTAAATATGCGCCATTCTTTATTTTTTCTGTTCATTTTAATATAGAAGCAAAACAACGGATATTTTTACCCTATTTAAAATCCAAATCGCATTTAAATGTTATGTGGTCTTCACTTTTACCTCAGGGTCTTGTGTCTGACTTATTGACGCATACGTTCAATTGAAATTCACATTTTAAACGCGTCTCTGGAACAAATGATGTTTTGAAAATGCCCTACTGGTGGCACCTTTTGTTTCACTTTTACAATCACAACAGTTGACACGAAACTAGGGCCAGGCTTTGAAGAGGCGCATTTTCATTGTCTCTAGACTAGACCAGACCAGACGGCAAAATTGGTTCAGCTTTTCTAACAAATTCACTGTGAACAAAACAAAGCAATTTCAAAACCCACCAGAGTTTGTACTGCAAAAATGAGAATATAGGAGTAAAAGGAACACTGTGTAGCTTTTCTGGTGAATCTTCATGGTGTTGATGTTTTTGGAACGTTCAGAAGTATGGCATAGGGTTGTCAGACATATTGAAAATCAGATACTAATTTATACTAAAACTAGAATTGAAACTAGATTCTAATTTGAGCATGTATAGCGTCCCATTACTCTGTCTTACCTCTTTCCCTACCCCTTTATCTACGTCTTTGTCTTGCCCCTCGATACTGAGCTGAGAGGGCTCGGGGTACAAATGTTCCCCTAAGAAATGGGTCACCACTCGATTACTGTTTGGATCATCGTCCCTCGCCTCTACCTGGCTGCTACGTCTACAGAGGCGACAACAATTGACGTAAACAAACGTAAACAAATGTCAAGGATTATCGGGTACCTCAGCTCGACAAAAAAACTAGCTTGTTTATGCATGAAAGTTCGATGAAAACGACAACGTCAGCTAAACAAACATCAATACAATTAAAACCGCAACAACAGTTCACTAAAAGTTACCTAGAACATAAGCGTCATAATTGTAAACCATGTTAAACTGTTAATCGATAATTACAACTGCTGAAAATACATTTATGAGACTCCTTGGCTGGTCGATGTGACGCTGCCATCCTGATCCCAAAACCTGCCTGAGCTTGTAGGCGTACCCCTTCGTTCCAAGTCCGGTCGAGAGCTTACTTCGTTTCAAGGGGTATGTAGCCCTCGGTCGTGGCTCTAGCCCTTGATCAAAATTAGAATCAGGACACCCCTTGTCCCCACATGAACGCACAAAACAAAGGGGTAGGGGTAAAACGAAGGGCTAAGACAGAAAAATGGGATGCAGTCTGAAAGTCACATTCACGGGGCAGAAATGAACCTTTCCAGAATAGTTTTAGAAAGATCTTGAGCTGTATCAGAACACATAGACGAGTAAATGTCCATGGACCACTGTGGAACATACCTGGACGACCGAGGGTTTACACAGATGTAAGGCCACATGGGAATATACACTCAACAAAAATATAAACGCAACACTTTTGTTTTTGCTCCCATTTTTCCTGAGATGGACCCAAAGATCCAAAATTCACTCCAGATACACAACACTACCATTTCTCTCAAACATTGTTCACAAATCTGTCCAAATGTGTGACAGCGAGCACCTCTGCCCCGCCGAGACAATCCACCCCACCTCACAGGTGCGCCACATCAAGATGCCGATCCGACATCATGACCAGTGCACAGGTGCGCTCCAGACTGCCTACAATAAAAGGCCACCCCGAAATGTGCATTTTTTTTGCTTTATTGGGGGTCTGGGGACTCAGAACCAGTCAGTATCTGGTGTGACCACCATTTGCCTCATGCAGTGCAACACATCTTCTTCGCATCGAGTTTATCAGATTGTCAGTTGTGGCCTGTGGAATGTTGGTCCACTCCTCTTCAAAGGCTGTTATGGATGAAGAACACAGGTGCATTTTATTGATGGCATTTTGAATGCACAGAGATACCGTGATGAGATCCTGAGGCCCATTGTTGTGCCATACATCCATGAACATCACCTCATGTTTCAGCAAGATAATGCACGGCCCCATGTTGCAAGGATCTGTACACAATTCTTGGAAGCTGAGAATGTCCCAGTTCTTGCATGGCCAGCATACTCACCGGACATGTCACCCATTGAGCATGTTTGGGATGTGCTTGACCGGCGTATACGACAGCGTGTACCAGCTCCCACTAATATCCAGCAACTTCGCACAGCCATCGAAGAGGAGTGGACCAACATTCCACAGGCCACAATTGACAATCTGATAAACTCTATGCGAAGAAGATGTGTTGCACTGCATGAGGCAAATGGTGGTCACACCAGATACTGACTGGTTCTGAGTCCCCAGACCCCCAATAAAGCAAAAAAAAAAAAAAATGCACATTTCGGGGTGGCCTTTTATTGTGGGCAGTCTGGGGCGCACCTGTGCACTGGTCATGATGTCGGATCGGCATCTTGATGTGGCGCACCTGTGAGGTGGAGTGGATTGTCTCGGCGGGGCAGAGGTGCTCGCTGTCACACATTTGGACAGATTTGTGAACAATGTTTGAGAGAAATGGTAGTGTTGTGTATCTGGAGTGAATTTTGGATCTTTGGGTCCATCTCAGGAAAAATGGGAGCAAAAACAAAAGTGTTGCGTTTATATTTTTGTTGAGTATAAAATAAAGTACTACTATTTAATGTTGAAAATCACATTCTGTTGTCTAAAGAAAGAGTGTTTTTAATTATTGTGGTATCAGAATTGGTTTGAGTATCGAGTCTTTGGTGTCAAAATCGTGAAACTTGATATCAAATCTGTCTATCTTGGAGAAAACCCGAGTTAGAGGTCAGATCTGTGGAGAAGTGACCACTCTCACAGTAAGAATGCGTGTTCTCAAGGTATTTTTGGGCAATAAAAACACAAAGTCAAGATAGATAATTATGTTTAATGCCATGCTGTGGAACATCCCAGGCTAAGCAATATCATCTCCCTGGAAACAAGCAGAAAAGTTACACAGTTCTGCTTTAAATGAATTGAATTTTGAATATTATATGAATAGTTTTGACCGCTTTGGATTTATTGACTTTTGACCAGATCATTTGACTTGTTCCAACACATTATTTCTTATTTGAAAAATCTGCCTTTGCTGATAAGGGCAGAAAATTGCACTTGAAATAACCTGTTTGCCTGATTTATTTTCTAATTTCAAGCCAAATTAATACAGAAATGTACGGTAATACAACAAGTTCTGCAAAAAATGTATGTAAGTAAAAATCGATTTGATTCTTAAGACTAAAAAACACTTGATTCTTGATTTGAGAAGCTTTGCCTTGTCAAACAGCCCAGTGAGACGTGTTACATGAGCAGATCGTTTTACTTTAAGGTGCCCTTGCTATGTAACTTTCCACCATCTGCTTGTCTCCGTGGATACGTTGTTGTTGTATTCCCCAGAAAGTTCCACAATATGGCATTAAACTTCTCATGCATTTATTCAATTACATGTCATTTTACTGCTAAAGCACTTTGAGTACAAATTGTGCAGAAAATAAACTCGCCTTGCCTTGTGAATGGACTCGCCTTTCTGCAGATCTTACCAGTAACTTGACATGGTAGGGTAATCTGCTGCTAGTTTCCAGGGAGGTGGATAAGTTTAATGCCTTACTGGGGAACATTTCGTGCAAGACATTTACATGAGCAGATGAATTAATCCTCAAATAAGATTAAATGAATGGCTTTTTAATTTGATATTTTTAACATTTTTCAGTTTTTTGTTGAATAATTTGTGAATAAATCTAAAATAGTCAAACTACTACTAAAGGTGCACTGTGTATTTTTTCTGGGTGTGTCAGGAGGGTGTGTCTCCATGGCGATAGTACTGTTTTGCCTTGATTATTCCACAGTATGAAAATAAACTTGGCTATCAGATCTATGGCGAAGCAAGAAGAATTCATGTTTTTTAAGGTATTTTTGAGCTAGAAAACATCTGTAGTTGAACCAGCACAAGGGAAATATGTTTAACGCCCTACTCTGGAACATTTCCAAGTACTTTCTCACTATACGCTACCATGTTAACATTCCGAGGGACGTAAACACCGCTACAAGCCAGACCCAGCATGTCTATCATCTTCAGTCTCTTGTATGTGCTTTGGTTCTGCCTACGACCTGCGGAGAGGCACCCCAAGGAGACCCAGAGACCTTGAGTGAAGCACACATTGTTCATTCATGATATCGGCCAACTCCCGGCAAAGTAAGCAATGTGATTTGGCAGGAGTGAAGTGAATGAAGTGCTCCGTGCTGGCGTCAAGAGACTTCAAGATTAATCGCAACTGAAGAGAAATGGCTATTTTAATGGATGCAATCAACAAATAGCAAAAGTTGTTATTATTAATGTCTGAAGAATCTCTCAGTCGTCCAGGTAGAATCCATGGCAAAAGGAGAAATTCAATTTGTCAACTGGACAAAGTTTATTTGGTCGAACACGTTTCGCAGCTCATCCAAGCTGCTTCGTCAGTTCTGACTAGAGTGCTGGTGGACACTGCTTAAAACTAGCTGCAGGGAGGAGCTAACTACAATGAAATTACTATGAAACTATCACACCTGCACTGCATATTGAATAAGTTTAACTAACAGAAACTGAAAACAAATAGGTGTGATAGTTTCATAGTAATTTCATTGTAGTTAGCTTCTCCTTACAGCTAGTTATAAGCAGGGTCCACCAGCACTCTAGCCAGAACTGAGGAAGTAGCTTGGATGAGCTGCGAAAACGACCAAATAAACTTTGTCCAGTTGACAAATTGAATTTCTCCTTTTGCCATTATTAGTGCTATTATTAGTATTTTAGCTTCATCCTAAAACAAAATATGCAGTTTTATTCTGCATAAAAACTGCCAAATCTGTAGTTTAGATCTGTACAAACTATACTGTTTATATAAATGGACATAGCTAACGCACTGAGTGAATATGGAGGGGTGTTTCCGGCTCCATCGTCTCTGGCTCTGATTGACTTTACATTGAAACATGGTCACCCCTCGATCTGTAACTGCTGCTGTGAGCATCCTCATTTTGGTCTTAAAAAGTTCATATTACCCCGCTCTACATGATCCTGGTGTTTTTATTTCATTATTTTGTCCACAAATAAATTCCTATTACTAAAATCCAAATTCTCTCCTATAACTGCTAGCCTAGTGAGCTTCTTTTGACTTGAGCTCCTTTATACAATACAAACATGTTCTGAAAAGGGATTCTTACCTTAGAAGTTACACAGTGCGCCTTTAAATCACAATGACTTTTCTTATTTAAGTAGAAGCTTATTTTTTATGGTGCAGACTTTAGTGCCATTGTCTGAACTCATGAAACCTCTTCGTTGAAGTGACTGGCGACAGCAGACTACAGTAGCTTTTTATTCGTCTCCTTTTCCTCGTAAAGTGTAAAATCTCCCTCCTTCCAGCCCATTAAAATCTCCTTTGATCAGTCTGCGGAGAACATTCAACACAAAGATGAATAATTAATTTGCAATCAAGGGTTACATCCTCTGCAAACCGCGGGCTTTTGATTTGGACATTTAACATCTCTGCACGTGAATGATGGATGCCATCTTTGAAAAGCAGAGCCATGTGATCTAGTTTTACGGGAGAAGGTTGAATTTGCAGAAACAGATTGAACAGAGGACGAACTCGTTAAATGGGAAAACTCATTAAAACGTCTTTATGACCATGGACAAGCGTTCACTGCAAAAACACATTTCCACATGTGTTAAAATGACTTGAATTCCGAAAATATTTTGCATAATTTTGACTAATTTAGGCAAGATTTAACATTATTTGGCATTTAATTAAAATGTTGTTTCCTCAACACAGACATCCCCAGAGTTGTGTTTCATAAAAAAACAAAAACAAATAAAAATCACTCAAACATGCATGAATGAAACAAAACACAACTACAGGTCTGTGTTTGAGGTTATTTCAAAGTTCAGAGTTTCAATTAGGGCTGGAAAACTGATCAAATTTGTCATTTGAATGGCCCCAATCAACAAATTACAGGTTATGTAAAGGATGCTCTATGTAACTTTTCTTCTGATTGGCTTCTTGTCTCCATGGAGATGTTGTTGCGTTGCTCAGAATGTTTCACAGTGTGGCATTAAACATATCTACAGTATCTTGCTCTTATTCAACTACAGATGTTTCAATAAAAATTGCTCAAAAACTACCTTATTCTCTTATTCTGTGGGAGCTTGCCTCTCCACAGATCTGACCTGTAACTTAATGTTCATGTGTTTCCATCAGTTCTTTTAAAATTGTATTTATGACGTTCATATTTCAGCGTTATCTCAAATATTAATGCTCCTGGACGTGTTTTGAAAAATAAAAACACAAACTGCAGTATATTATGCCTTGTTCCAAAGCGGTTTAATTATCCAGGAGTTAAAAATAGCAAATTAACAATCCAAAACAAAATAATGTATCTTCTGAATAGTCAAAAGTCCTCAAAATGGCACCAAGAAGCTGAAACCCTTGAATAGTTTCCGAATAATCTTTTTGAGAGTTAATTGTTTTGCCCTCCAGTCCATACACATCCTCACCGTGTCCCTTGATCATAATGTGAACTGAATCTTGATTTTGTAAAATAAATTAAAAACCCAAACCCAGTAGCTATATTTTTTTCCCAAAGTAGTTCAGCCCTAGTTTCAGAATATCTTTTTAATTTATTTTTCTCATTTCAATTAAAACATTGTCCCCATGGGTTTCAGAATGATGAAAGTTGTTTTTTTAATGATCAAAAGTCCTCATAATGACTCCATATAATGTGAATAGCTTCAGAATCATCTTTTTCATCCATATCTTAACCTCTTTTCTATTAACATAAACCTTTTTTCTAGTGTGTGAACTGTCCATGTTGAAAAATAAACTGTAAATCAAAACAAAAACCTATTTCAGCCCTAATTTCAGAATAGTTTTAATGTATTTTTCTCCTTTCAGTTAAAAGTACCTTCCTCTGACATCCCATTTTCACAGTGTTCATTGTCGGCCTGCTCCAGTCCGCACTCACCCCATGTCCTTGATCATAATGCGGAGTTATAAATAGACTCTCTGGTTCCCTGTGTAATTGCTGTTTAACCCAAAGCCTGTGCTCTGCTTTTGTTCAGCCAATAAGCACAAGCCATGGATCGAGACGGAGTACCAGGGCATCGTCATGGAGAACGACAACACCGTGCTCCTCAACCCTCCGCTCTTCGCCCTCGACAAAGACGCTCCCCTGCACTACGCCGGTAAACTCAAGAAATATTCACTAAATATTCACCGCAAAAACATGTAGCTGGGTCACTGCAATGACATCTGTCCTCCTCCATGAAACATACAGCTTGAGAAATGTAAAACCGAACTTATCTAAAGCACATTCACATTCATAATAAAACACAAGGTTCATTTATTTAAGCGGGTAGTTACTGACAGTCAAATACTAGTTGGCTTCAAGATGCTTTAAACCATGTTATAATGTTGTTACCTCATCAAAAACATACTTGGAGCTGTGTTTTTTTTCATTCATACAAGTTTGAGTAAGACTTTTGTTATTAGTCTGTCTACATCTCCAAAGCTCAAAATGCTGTTCCACCTATTGATTCCATAAAGTGGTAGTTTGCAAGTTCACAGCTCCTTTTTGCCATCACAATCAGATTTACAAATATGTAAACCAGGTGTCAGCAAGTAAATTTGACCCCAGGCCAATTTCTCTCCCTGTAAGTGACTGGAGCTCATAATATTTTTGATGTGAAGCTAAAAATGAATTATTATTGTTCAGTGCATTTTCCAGAGTGCACCTAGTAGCGTCATAAATTAAAATAACGTTTTTAGCGCGATCTGGCTCTGAATATGAGTGGTGGACCGCTCATGTTTAACGAGGATTCTTTGTAAATTTTTCAGGTCACAATATCCCATCTGAGTCCAGACATTGTCACAGCAGGTTGAGAAAAGAAAGAAAAGCAGAAAAGACTATTTCTTACCACGATGTTTGAAAAGAGCAAGTCTTTCGTCCCGTAGTCTGAAGCAAACCCTATAGGAGTATAAGTCGCACCAGCCAAAAAATGCATAATTAAGAAGAAAAAACATATATAAGACGCACTGGAGTATAAGTCGCATTTTGGGGGAAATTTATTTGATAAAATCCAACACCAAAAACATACATGTCATCTTTATTTATTTATTTTAAAATAAAAATAAAATAGAGAACAACAGGCTGAATAAGTGTATGGAATACTAACGTTACATGACAGACATGCCTGGTAATGTCAGTAACGATGTAACATATTAAGAGTTATTCAGATAACTCTAGCATAAAGAACATGCTAACAAGTTTACCAAACTATCAGAATATGACTTTCTTTTCAGTGCCATTTTTGTTTAGCCCTTCTCAGTTGTATTTAGAACGGCAGTGTTGAAATGATCAAATTATCAAATTATTTGATAATTATCAAATTATCAACACATGATATAATAATATCATTTCACATGTAATTTTTCACACATAAGTCGCTCCGGAGTATAACTCGCACCCATGGCCAAACTATGAAAAAAACAGCGACTTATAGTCCGAAAAATACGGTATTCTAATCCGCTGCCCCAGGAGTTGCAGAAGAATCCCTGGGCTCACGAGTGCCTCTACCATGAGTCCAGGTGACTATGAGCCTCTCATAGGCTCATAGTCACCTGGCGCCTTTTCACAGCTGCTTTAGCGCAGAATCTGTCACTGCTGAGCGACCGCACAGTCAGTCCATGTGAGACACCAACGGCTGGTGCTTCCGTATTTGAACGGTAAAAGTGAAAATTCAGCTATTTTGAATTTAAAATGTATTGAAATGGTGAAGTTAAATAGAAATTCATTTTCATTTTACTTTTTTTTTCTCTGTGATGTGCCTCCCCTGACTGCACATCACTGGTTCAGTAGAGATTGGCAATTCCAGGGCTGAAATTAAAAACACAGTGTAGCACTTACTGTATTACCACATGACATCACAAGGTGGAACAGAGTGTTTTCTGTTTGAGAGAAGAACGTAGCCTAAATCTGCAGGGTTTGTGTGTTAAACATGTGTGAATGAAACAAAACAAAACTCCAGGAGCGTTTTCGATGTAGAAACAATTATGTAGATCAGAAAATAGCACAATATAGGCCCGGCATAATAATAATAAATTTTATAAAGTTTTCAATAAAATCAAAATGATAAAGTAATAAAACAAGTATAAATACAGAAGATGAGATGGGTAATTTTGCTGGGTTGTTTGAGAAGATTTGACCCAGACTAGACAAAGGCAGGAAAACGTCATCCATAATGTACCGTGTGAAAAGACCCAAATTGTTGACCCAGTGTTTGGGTTAAGCAAAAATGACCCGATTCTGTGAGAATAACCCAAAAAGTGACCCAACAACTCTAACCCAGCATCTGGGTACAAAAAAGAACCATTTTTTTAGGCTTTACAGCTGAAATGTGAAAAATGAAAATAAAGAATAGTTCTGATTTGATTTTATACAATAATTATTACATTACATTGCATTTATTATTACATGATTTGACCTACTTAGACCCCAAGAAGAATAGTTATTGTTATGGATGGGACAAGATCTCGTGTCACAAGGTCTCACAAGATACAATTCCCACTAGTTTGTGCGCACATAAGGAATATGAGGTGTGAGACTTTCGATCAATGTGTTTAACAAAAAAATACTCATTCATTTTGTATACACTTGTATAGACCTGCCATGATAATTACTATATTGAATTATTATATATGAAAGGTGGATCAGTATAATTTGGGGATCAGTATTTATTGTGTGTATTTTTTTGGGGAGAGTTTTGTTGTAATACAAAAAGACTTGAGTTGCAGAGGGTTAAAAAAGTAACGTATATGGCTAAGAATTTCCTTATTTTTACTTTATTTATTTGTCGCTGCTCGTGTTTTTTAACGATACTGTCTATTTAAAGATTTATTTATTGGGAAGATCCCGCTTTAAGGTTATTGTGTAGTTTCAATATTATTGTTTATTGCAGTATATGTCTGTAGTAATATATCGTGCTTCAAAATCTGTAATTGTGACAGGCCTAGACTTGTACATAGATTTAGCTTTGGGATTTTCCAGTTTTGGAGTGAGGGTTGGTCGAGTTCTCCAAAAAATTGAGTTTTGAGTATACAGCAATTTTAAGCTATGATTCATATTTTGGGCATTGAGTTTGCAGCACCACACGCTGTCAGAATCACGATGTTCTAAACCCTCTGTCAGGGCTTGCTTGGCTCTGTGCTAAATGATAAAAAGGTCAACTCATGTGGCGCCAGACTTAACTCCGCTGAATCTGCAAATACATTGGGGGCTAATGTAAGGGGCATGTGGAATCTGGGTGGGCAATATAACAACAACAATATATGCAATCTTATCTTATTTAAATAGATGAATAATGGATATATAGCATCAAGTGTGACCCACAAACATGAAGGTTGGAGGTTCAATTCCAGCTCCGTCAAACTATGCAAACTAGAAATGCGGGGAAATGATATGGATGTGCTTAGTGGTGTTTGGAGAGGCTGACGGCGCAGGCTGGTGGTCGTATTTCAGCAGTCAGCTCCAGGTCAGCATTGGCAACAGAAGCAGAACAGAAGAGGTGAAAACATAATGCAATGTAAAGTTGATTTTTCAATACAAGCCGTTTTTAATTTAGTTACCAAAATTCAGTTCAGTTCATTTAATTGAGCAACATGAAATATTATGATGTCAACATGAGATTACAATCAGACATATTGTGCTTCATTACAGTTGTACAGAAGTGAATGCTACTATTACACTTGTGTTACCATTCATCAGGGTTGGGAGGGTTACTTTAGAAATGTAATCGGTACAGTTACTAGTTACTCCTTAAAATATGTATTCAGTAATGTAATCCCGGTACTATAATATTAAAGTAATGTAACTTGATTACTTTCAGTTACTTTTGGATTACTTTAACACCAAATATCCTATAACAACAAGAAAACAAGAAAATTACTTACTTTTGTGCATTATAAATAACAATAACAATACCCATCATCATAAAAGTTATCATTAGTGGCATTAGTGATAGTTGTAAATATAAATAAGTACAATACAATTAAAAGTTTGTAGGAGGACAAGTACAGTTCTATGTGTAGTTTTAACAACTGTTCTCACTATAAGCCAAGTCACTAGTAAACAAGGTCACTCACTAAACCAAGCACCTAAACACCTATGACTTCAACAAAATTATATTTTCAGTTAAAGTTTTAGTTTTACCCGGACAGTCATCTTGCCCGATCTCCGCAGCTGGACAGGATGTTCGTCCAGCTTGCGTGCTGGCCTACATCTAACGACAGATTTGCTCGGAATTGTCTAAAGGGTCTTCATGGATCAGTTAACATGACTATGTTGCCTAGATAATGTTTAAATATTGTAATATCGTTCTACAAATGCACAAAGTGTACTTGTGACCGCAAACGTTAGCTAGCTTGCTAATAGTTTGCTAGTCAATAGTTAACTCGAAACTGGGTCCTACCAATGAATCAAGACAAAGAAATGACTCATATTCACACATAACATGACTGAAGCAGGACATTTAGGGCCTGTCAGTATCAAAGCGTTAATATTAGCGATCTTACCTGTAAATGTGTCTTGAGATTGGAAGTAGAATCCTTGGACATTGACAGTTGTTTAACCGCTGGAAGGCACAATTTGCACTGCACTGTGATGTTGTTCCCTCTGTCTTCTTTAAAAATAAAACTCTCCCTAAATTTCCACCCGCTAAATGCGTTTTTTGAAACCATGCCCGCTGCAAGTTTAGTCCGCAGTGCGCGACCTGCGTGAAGTTCAGTGCGAGCCGCTGCAAGTGTATTCCACAGTGCGCGCCGCTGCAAGTTTGTTTCACAGAGCGCGCGCGGCGTGAGTCTGTACGTTCTGTTTTCCCTACATATGTCCTCCGGCTTTAAATGAAAAAATGAAATAACATAAAATGCTTTCAAATTGTAATCCTGCTAAGTAATCCCCATTTTCACTAAATGTACCTGTAATCTGAGTACGTCTTTTTCTTTGTAACTGTAGGGGAATACAGTTACCTTTTTTTGTATCCTTTTACTTAACGCCGTTCCATGTAATCCGTTACTCCCCAAGCCTGCCATTCATATACTGCTCCTACTTTTTTGTTTGTTTGATACGATTCAACGCATACAATGTTTAATTTTTCTTTTTTTTCCCTTGCTGTATACTTATTCTCCTTCTTCATATTTTATATACATGTTATTTTTGTAAAGTTGTTTAAAGCCGTATATATTTAGGCAACTTTTTAGGTCTTTTTAGGTGTTCTTCGAAAGAATCATTTTTAAAAGTTCATCTGGTTCCTTAAATTATGGCTTGCATCTCTCTCACCAAACATGTTCTAAATATTTTCTGGTAGTAGTTTGTTTGTCTGGCTTTATAAAGTAATTGCTATGTTTTGAAGTTTACTAAATCATACAATTTTATGATTGTAAATATTACTTAAATGTGCATTACTGTATGTAACTTTTCCAGTGGAGGGTTGTAGCAGCTGATAACGTAATAACAAACAATAAAGTAATAACGGCCAATAACGTAATACATTTGGCCAATTTTAAATGTAATAAGCCCATGACGTAACTGGTCAATAATGTGATAACTTGTGTATGTGCAGATTAAAGTTGTCTTTCTTGCATTTATTGAATTATTTCTATAGCAAACCTTAAAGACCTCTCCTTTCCACAGACCTGTAACATGGCCTAGTGACTTCACCTGCTTGTCACCATATAAACAATAAAATATAGTATTAAATGCCGTGGGATTGTTACTAAATAAAAAGTAAAAGGTGGCTGTTTATGACATCACAAGGTGGGACAGAGCATTTTGAGCTTTGGAAATGCAGACAGACTAATAAAGGATAAATGAAAAATGTGTGAATGAAACAAAACACAACTCTGGGTATGTTTTTGATGAGGAAATAACATTCTAAAAGTCCAGATGGTGTGTGAGACAGATTTTGATTGAGAATTTGTTGAACATCTACTAAAATAAGCCAGTCTGTTAACAGCAGGTCTACAGTTGTAGTGGCACAAACCAAACTCGAGTGTCTTTTGTGATGTCAGTGTGAGCTGTGATTCCCTATAGGGCGTCTAAATATTAAAAGCAGTGTATTCGTTTGCACTATTTATAGACTCTGTTTATAGTGTAATTCTAGCTGGTTTTACCGGAGCAGCAGCCTCACCCCTCTGCAGCTCTGTACCGGGCATTTCACATCTCTTTAATCACTGCATTCTGGTCTAAACAAGTGAAATAACATAGAAGATCTGTTCTATTTGTTTTGTATGAAGTATTAGTGTTTTAACCTGTGTTTTTAGAAAAAGTTGCTACAAAATGTGAGTCAGATACAGTTCTGGAATAAAATAATAGACCACTGCAACATTATCAGTTTTTCTGATTTTACTACTTATAGGTATGTGTTTGGGCAAAAGGAACATTTTTGTTTGAGTCTATAAACTACTGACAACATTTCCCCCAAATTTCAAATAAAAATATTATCGTTTAGAGCATTTATTTGCAGAAAATGACAAATGGTCAAAATAAGAAAAAAGATACATGTTTTCAGACCTCAAACAATGCAAAGAAACAAGATCAAATTCATTTTAAAACAACATAATACTAATGTTTACACTTAAGAAGAGTTCAGAAATCAATATTTGGTGCAATAACCCTTATTTTTATCACAGCTTTCATGCGTCTTGGCATGCTCTCCACAAGTCTTTCACATTGTTCTTGGGTGACTTTATTCCACTCCTGGTGCAAGAACTGAAGTAGCTCAGCTTTGTGTTTGTGTTGGAATTCAACAGACGCTGGAATGGAATGGCTGTAATACATGTAGAGATGCTGATTTCAGAAAAAATGCAGTGGTCTCTTATTTTTTTTCCAGAGCTGTATGTTCACCAACGCGGTCACCACATGCTAAAGTCATGGTATCAGTAACGTCATGTGATACTGACTGACCGGTTTCCTGGCTCTCAAACTGCTGAGCATGCAATTCTAATAACCTTTATAGTTATTCTATTTTTGTCAATTTTGATCAATTTCTTGTTGCAGTGGCCAAATTTGCTAGCTGAATTTCATTTATCTGCAAGGATGTTTCTATATTTAGCTATTATTTGTGGATTAAAATGTTTTCAGATCTATTCAATCTAAAGTTATAAATTACTCAGTTAACAACAACCAGAATGAAAATCATGATTGATAGAATTGGGCTGGGGCTGGTATAACTCTGTGGGAGATTTACTGTTTTAGAATAACCAAACCAAAGCCACAAAAGCTCGATCTTATTATGGCTCCACAAAACTGGCACGAATCTGTCCCTTCAGCTGACATGAATTATCTCTTTTGGGTTGATCATCCATTGGCACCACTTTCTGAAGCTATTGTGAAAGAATTAACTGACAGAGAAGACGTTGAACTTTGTGCCGGTTTTTGTTTCATGTGGATAAGCCCAATAATTACAGAGAAATTAACTGTAAACCAGGCCAACAAATCTGCAACATAAAAATAAGGTGGTAAATTCCACCTTAGAAATGTGACCTGTCCTCCAACTCCATTTCATTTTAGATTGTAGTGTTGTTACAGAAACATTACCGATTCATCAGTTTTAGAATATTTAAACATTTAGGCTGTTTCCATAGTGATTATTAACAAAATAAATATATATTTTGGACAGGTGAAAGGTGAAACTCTAACAAGCTGTAACCTAATCCCGATTTTATGTGTATATGTTGTCATTTCTCCAGGCGAGATCTGCGGCTTCAAGGTCCACAATGGTCCGTCGGGGTCCGGTTCGGTCCCGTTTGAGGCGGTGGTTTTGGACCGGTCCACAGGAGAGGGTCTGGTCCGGTCCAAAGAGCCTCTGGACTGTGAGAGCCAACGCGAGCACAGCTTCACCATCCAGGCCTACGACTGCGGAGAGGGGCCCGATGGAGTCAACAGCAAGAAGTCTCACAAGTCAGTAGTGTTCAGAATTTTACTTTGAATAACTTTTCATCCTATAGACGGGCGAGGAACCTTTCCAAAATATTACATTTATGGTACAAGCTCCTTTTTTCAGTACCTATTCTGGTATTAACCATAATCTAGAATGACAAAGACCGTAGACTTTACGGGTAAACATGACGCCCTGACTCCGCTGTCTGAAATCAGCTTTCATTATGATGGTGTAGTTAAATGTCTGTTGTTAAAGGTCCACTGCCTAACTTTTCTGGAGTGAGTCTGACATTGAACTTCTCAGGTGAAACCACAAGAACAATTTTACAAGTCAGATTTGTGGCGAGGTGACATCATTCGCAGTATAAAAATGTTTTTCAAGGTACTTTTGGTTGTAAAAACACCCATAATTAACTCTAAAACCAAGATAAATTTGGTTAATGCCATAGTGTGGAACATTTTAAGCAAACCAACAGAGCCAGGGTGTACCTTCCACCTGAAAAGTTACGCGGTGCACCCATAATAGCTGATTTTGTTGGATGAATATTGAAAGGTTTTAGACATGATTTTCTCATCAAATATTTGAAACAGGAAATTTGAGAAAGACCGACTTTTGGGTATGCTGTTTTATATTTTCTGAGAAACTGTTTATTGTAGTTAATTCATTAATTCATTAGGGCTGTCAGTTTAACACGTTAATTAGATTAATTAATTATACTGCAAATTATACATTATACATTATACATTATAGAAATTAATGCAATTAATTATGAGTGACAATTCAATGCGCGTGCATTAAATTTGGGGTTTAAAGGGATATGCCACCCCCAGGTCAAATTTGGGCATCACCCCACAGTCCAGAGACTAAAATAAGTGGTGGAAAGCGTTTTCCTGCTCACCCAGCCATTGTCCGAGTCTGTCGCCACTGACCGCCGCGGTATCTGGTGCTCCTCCGCCTTAGACTGGAGTGTAACGTCGCCAGAGAAAGATTTCGGCCAAAAGGAATTAATTTGCTCGATGCGTTTCCCAATTACTTTCTGTGTAGTGCGCATTCATATCGAGTGCAAATAAATGTGCAAATCAACACGGAGAGCTTGCCTTGGTCATTTTGGGTGGGAACTATTTTCCAGTGCGGAAGAATACAGTCGAATCACGCAGTACGCTGCCAGGGGAATCCCAGTTACGCACCGGGAAGGGAGTTCCCCTGTTGCACAACGTGGTGCGTGATACGGCTGTATTCTTCCGCACTGGAAAATAGTTCCCACCCAAAATGACCAAGGCAAGCTCTCCGTGTTGATTTGCACATTGATTTGCACTCGATATGAATGCGCACTACACAGAAAGTAATTGGGAAACGCATCGAGCAAATTAATTCCTTTTGGCCGAAATCTTTCTCTGGCGACGTTAGACTCCAGTCTAAGGCGGAGTAGCTGCAGATACCGCGGCGGTCAGTGGCGACAGACTCGGACAATGGCTGGGTGAGCAGGAAAACGCTTTCCACCACTTATTTTAGTCTCTGGACTGTGGGGAGATGCCCAAATTTGACCTGGGCGTGGCATATCCCTTTAAATCGCTGCCAGGGCCTTTGAATGGCAAGTTAATTTATAAAAAGAACAAAGACGGGACTATCAACAAGAACGCAGTGATTTGTAGCTTTTGTCAAAAAGAATTTTCCGATCATCGAAGCTGCTCCAGCCTGACGGATCATTTGAACGATAAACACATCCGGACAAGTTCCATCGTTACCGGTGATAGAGCGAGCGTGAGCGCACTTCACCAAACCACCAAACCAACAAATCAACAAACCACCAAACCACACTCACAGAATTTGGGGAAAAAATGAGCACAGAAAAACTGACAAACTGAATCACAAAGTGGGTTCATTCTTTCACTCACTCACACACTCTCTCTCTCTCTTTCTCTCTCTCACGAGATTAAAATGCAATTAATTAGATTAATTATTATAAATCCTCTAATTAATTAGATTATTTTTTTTAATCGCCTGACAGCACCAATTACAATATTATCTTTGCTTCACCGATTTTTAAATGTCTCTTAAAATTCAGAAAACTGTATTATATCTTGATCTTGAGTGCTAAAAAATAGTGTCTGGAAGAACATGCAACCTAAAAGTAAATGAAACAAAAACAATCTTATCTCCAGATTCATCACAGAAATAATTACTGAGGAATATTGTTTTCTCCTTGTTGTAAGATCAGATATACAGAGGAAGGAGTTTGCCATTTCCTCTCATTTAGGCAATTAAAAAGAATGACTCACTGAGACTTGCTGCTAAATTTGAACTGAAATGAAAATGAATCAGTAATTTCTGAATCACAATGTCAAATTTTATAATTAGAGTGAAAAATAAGCTGTATTAAATGACATTTATTGATTCAAAAATAAAAATGCAGTCCTATAACAGAATATTTTGTTCTGTTAATCTATTTCTTTGCACTGACATTACTGTGTGGAATTCAAATTATGGATATTTAACATTTTGACAAGTTCTTAGAAAGTAAATATGTAAATTGCTGTTTTATTCAGCCTGTGTGGGTCAATAGGCGAATGCTGGTGTCTAAATGAAGCTAAGGCCTTGTGAAAGCTCCCTGAGGCGTAATTACACCACTGGAAAGGTGTAAATGAGACAACTCTTTCTCTCTCTCTCTCTCTCTTTCTTCTCTAAGTGCCCTCCACACCATCTGCTCTCTCTTTCTTCTCCAGTCACCACCCCACTCCATCTTCTCTCTCTCTTCTGTAACATAATAAACACATTTCTCAGTATTCTTGTTTGTAAAATGACGTCCCTCGCTTCTCTCTCTATTTTCTCTCCCTTCTCTTTATTTCCCTCTCTCTCCACTCACTCCTTCTCTTTCTTCTCTAAGTGCCCCCCCCCACTCCATCTTCTCTCTTTGTCTCTCTCTCTCCTGTAACATAACAAAAACATTTCTCTATCCCCTAGTTTGTAAAATGATGTCCCTCTCTTCTCTATTTTTCTCTCCCCTCTCTTTATTTCCCTTCTATGAATCTCCCTTCTCCTCTCTCCTTTTCTCTCTCTCCACTCACTCCTTCTCTTTCTTCTCTAAGTACCCCCCACTCCATCTTCTCTCTTTCCCTCTCTCTTCTGTAACATAACAAAAAAATTCTCTATGCCCTTGTTTGTAAAATGACATCACTCGCTTCTCTCTGTCTCTCTCTCCTCTGTCTGTCTCTCTTTTATTAACCTCTCTCCCCCTCTCTCCTATAAGGTAATAACGTTTCTCTATACCTTTATTTGTAACACATATGACCCCCCTTCTCTCGCTCTCTCTCTCCCTGTTTCTCCCTTTCTCTCACTCTATCCCTCTCCTGTAATATAAAAAACACATCTATCCTTGTTTATAATATGACAACTCCTTTCTCTCTTTCTCTCCTTCTTCTCTTGTCCCCTTTCTCGTTCTCTCTATCCTGTAATATACTAAACATCTATCCTTTATTTACCCATTCCTCTCATTCTCTCTCTCTCTCTCTTGCATAATAAAATATTTCTCTAATGCCCCCTCTCTCTCTTTCTCTCTCTCTCTCCCTCTCTCTCTCTCTCTCTCTCTCTCTCTCTCCATCTCTCTTTCTCTCTCCATCTCTCTCCTGTAAAAACATGTCTATCCTTGTTTATAATATGACAACCCCTTTCTCTCTTTCTCTCTCTCTTCTTCTTCTCTTGCCCCCTCTCTCTTACTCTCTCTCCTGTAATACTAAAACATTTCTCTCCATCCTTTATTTAGCCCTTCCTCGCTCTCTCTCTCTCTCTCTCACCATCTCTCTTCTCCTCTCTCTTTCTCTCTCCATCTCTCTCCTGTAATATAATAAAAACATTTCTCTAATGCAGGGGGCATTTCTCTCTGCACCCCTCCATCTCTCTCTTTCTCTCTCCATCTCTCTCCTCTGTAATATAAAAACATGCCCCCTCACTCTTTCTCCCTCTTCTTCTCTCTCTCTTTCTCTCTCTCTGTCTCTCTCTCTCTCTCTCTCTCTCTCTTATAATATAATAAAACATTTCTCTAATACCCCCTCTCTCTTGATCTCTCTACCTCTGCATTTCTCTCTCTCTCCTGTAATAAAATAAAAACATTTCGATGTATCCTTTTTTACCTCTCTCTCTCTTTCTCTCTCTCTCTCTTTCTCTCCTGTAATATAATAAAAACATTTCTCTAATGCCCCCTCTCTCTTGATCTCTCTCTCCCTCTCTTTCTCGCTCCACCTCTCCATCTCTCTCTCTCTCTCTCTCCTGTAATAAAATAAAAACATTTCTCTGTATCCTTGTTTACCCCTCTCTCCATATCTCTCTCTCTCTCACTCCGTAAAGTCTACGGTCTTTGTCTCTTATAATATAATAAAAACATTTCTCTAATCCCCCCTCTCTTGATCTCTCTCTCTCTCCATCTCTCTGTCTCCTGTAATATGATAAAAACATTACATGTTTTTAGTATCCTTGTTTACCCCTCTCCCTCTCCCTCCCAGGGCGACGGTGCATGTGCGTGTGAATGACGTGAATGAGTTTTCCCCGGTGTTTGTGGAGCGGCGTTACGAGGCGTCCGTCCCAGAAGGCCGTCTGTTTGAGCGAATCGTGCGGGTGGAGGCCCTGGACGCCGACTGCTCCCCTCAGTACAGCCAGATCTGCTTCTATGACATCATCACTCCCAATGTGCCCTTCGCCATCGACAACGACGGTGAGTGCGCCGTGTGTGGAAGATTATTTGTTCCATCACATTTGGAATTTTACATACCGCTGAATTTCTCACTTTCAATTTTTTAGATCTGAAAAAAAAAATGTGTGAATAATTTTTATTCTGAATTTTAGTTTAACTTTTTTAAATTTTAAGTATACTTTTTCAATATGTTTCAAATTCAAAATAAACATTTCACCTAAATAGGCAGCACAGATATTTTGAAGCTCTCAAATTCAAAAGTCAAAATTCTGAGTGTAAAATTTGCAGTGAAAAACTGTACAACAAGGATCCAAGATACCAAGGCAGAAGCAATCGATTGTGTGTGAGTGTGGACGACAGAGGCCGTTTCCTATTGGTTCTCATCTGTGGGTGGGGTTTACACTTAAGAAATAAAAGAGATGAGGTTTGGACAAGGCTAATTGTGACCAATCAGATCACTTCACTACACCATTTCCTGCTTGTTACTAAGTTAGATTGGATCACTCTGGATCAATTGCTTCGGCCTTGGAATCTTGGATCTTTCCTGTAAATTTCACACTGAATTTTGCCTGTTGAATTTGAGGGCTTTTGAATATATTTGTGCTGAATATTTAAAAGGTGAATTTTTTATTTTGAATTTTAAACACTGTACACTTAAAATTTCACGAAAACGAAAATTCAGAATCAAAATAAATCAAACTTGTTTTTTCAGAGTAAAAAAATTCAAAGTGAGAAATTCAACAGCATTTAAAATTTGTGGCAAAAGTAATTCAAGGGAAGGGAATTCAATTTGTCAACTGGACAAAAGTTTATTTGGTCGAATACATTTCGCAGCTCATCCAAGCGGCTTCTTCAGTTCTGACAAATTAACAAATTGAATTTCTCCTTTTGCCTTGGATTTGGATTTGGATTTGCCATGGATTCTACCTGGACGACTAAGGGATTCTACAAGTGTTTAAAATTGAAAATCTGATGAAAAAAATTATCTTCCATAGCCATGGCGACCTGCTATGGAAACACAAATTGACTACACGCTGCAAAAACGCTCAGAATCTCAAAAACTGGATTAATAGTTTTTTTTCCTTATAATCCTTGAATCAGAAAATCAGTTGTATAAATTATTCGTTTTGAAATGTGATTGATTGCAAACATACGTAGCTTCAACTATATCATTACATTTTTCCTCAAATATAAATAAATTATTCAAAAGCTTAAAGAATTACTGTGTAACTTTCCGGATACGACAAATCATCTACATGATTCAATGGAAGTGGAATATTAAAACAACTACTTGAAAGTTCAAATCGGCCAAGAAAGAGTAAGGTTTGTGTAGATGCAACCCCCCACTCACATATTTATTTATTTGTTGGAAAGTTACACATTAGGGCTTTAAATGGTTACAACTCAGGACTAGACAGACAGACTCTGTCTCCACATTTCAAACGAATACTTGACTAAACAGATGTGGTGCTGTCATGGCCCTTCATTGCCGCTTGCAGGTGTAACTAGATTCAGAAACAAATAACCAAAAAGTTTTTTTTTTTTTTAAAAAGACTCACTGAATTGTAGGGATGGTCCAGCCCCAGCCGCAGGGCCGCCACCACCACATCCTCCCGCGCTCCGCTCCTCTGGGCCAGAGTCACGGCGGCCCGAGCACCCAGCCCTGGGCTCCGTCACGAGTGCCTGTGCATTCTGAATCACAGCATCTTGGACAGCCTCACTGTCCATACTCGAGGCGGCGGGGGAGGTGGCGGGTCCAGCCCCAGCCGCAGGGCCGCCCCCACCACCCCCTCCCGCGCTCCGCTCCTCCGAGCCAGAGTCACGGCGGCCCGAGCACCCAGCCCTGGGCTTCGCGCACTCCCGGGCGTAATGCCCCTGTCCCCCGCACTTCCAACACAGGAAGCCAGGGCACTCACGCAACACATGGCCCGGCTGGAGACACCCCCTGCACACCTTCACCTGCCTGTCGTGTATGACCCTAAAGTACGCGGGCCCTTCCGCAGTGTTGAACCTGGCAGAATACGGCAGAGAGCTGACAGCGGCAGTGAAACGTACCCTGACAAACCTGGTGCCGTCAGTGATGCCAGTCCCCGGCAACACTCTCCACCTCACCTCGGAAACGGCGGAGACTCCCCAGGAGTGGAGCTTCTGCAAAATTTCCTCCTCCTGGACGTACAGCGGCAGGCCCATGAAAGAGACCACCACCTCGTCTCTGCTGATGTCTCGCCCATGGACCCTGGTCTCGCCGATCCGGAACCCATCCAGCAGCTTTTCCTTGGCTGCCTGGGACGCCACCGCTATCTCGTACTTGTCCTTGGTCACCATCCGGCAGCCAAGTACAGTCCCACACACCTCCTGTGTAGCCTTCATCAAGGCCATAGGGGACAGACCCGCTCCACCCTCCAGCTCCAAAAAGATCACCAGCTCTTTTTGGTATCCCACATTTCTATTTTTCCTCACGTCGCCATAATTCTTCTCCGTAGTATCCTCCGTTCTATCACCCGCCTTCTCAGTCGGCTTCTCCGCCGCGGCCTGGGGCCCCGTGGGGGCTGACATTGCGCTGTCCGCCCGGGGGCGAGCTAAGCTCGCGGGTTAAAGGAAAAGTAACGTTATTTTACAATCTGAGCCTTCTTTCGGTAATAAAACAAGTCGTTTGACTCACCCATAGCACGTTGGTGTCATTTGGAGCTGTTTGGTAAAAGTTATGTTGTAGCGTATCCGTTAGCCTGAGTACTCGGGGCATTACTTTGCGGTCTCCAAATAACACAAACTTTAGCAGTTTTCAAATCATAGAAGCCCGATGTCTTAATCTACGATTTTGTTTGAAGCAAAAGTGGCCTGTAATCCGAGATTTATCCATAGTTTCGAGTAGATGAGGACGCCAGTGCGCATGCGCGGACTGTGCCTCTCAGCTCCCGGGACCCAAACATGAAACGCAAAGCTGAAAACTATGGATAAATCTCGGATTACAGGCCACTTTTGCTTCAAACGAAATCGTAGATTAAGACATAGGGCTTCTATGATTTGAAAAGTGCTAAAGTTTGTGTTATTTGGAGACCGCAAAGTAATGCCCCGAGTACTCAGGCTAACGGATACGCTACAACATAACTTTTACCAAACAGCTCCAAATGACACCAACGTGCTATGGGTGAGTCAAACGACTTGTTTTAAGAAGGCGAAAGAAGGCTCAGATTGTAAAATAACGTTACTTTTCCTTTAAAGAGAAATCTTCTCCCCCTCAGCCAGGACGCTGGGAGGAGGTGAACCAGCAATCGAAAGGAGGAGAGAAGCCATAATAATCCAAAAAGTTCAAAGAAAAAAACGAAAAAAAAAACACCAAACAAGGACCGCTCCAGCGGAGCTCACCATATGTACGTGTGCTCGCTTTTCTTCCGATTTCGCAAAACTTGGTCTCCCTGGACTCCTTGGGACAAGACGAATCCAACGCATTCTGTGACGTCATTTTCTGCCAGGGTAGATTTTCCGCCATTTTGAATTTTATGAAAAACACTCAAAATGCTTCTCCTCACTCAATTTTGGATCAAATTTGCTCTAATTTGGTACATAGCATCTTTGGACTGAGCCTCATCAGAAACATCGCTGGATTTTTGATATCTCTTATCGTTTGGTCGTGACAGCCAATCAAACACGTCCTAAAAGTCGCCAAACAGGAAGTGAGCTCATATCTCGGGAACTCTTCATAGGATTATTTTCAAACTTTTCACACGTATTCTAGTCTGTCCCAGGATTCCCCACAAAAAAATCACAGGGCCCCAGCTCAAACCCTCTAGCGCCACCAACAGGTCAAAATTTGAGGGACATTTCTGCTTGTAACTTTTGAACCGTAAGTCCGATTTTCAAAAACTTGGTATCCCTGGGATCCTTGGGCGAAGACTGATCCAACGCATGTCATCAAATTAGGCTGGGTCACTGCTTGGCCCCACATTGCTGCTTGCAGCTATATTTATACATTATGTTACTCATCATGGGAGTCTTTGGCAACCCCTAGAACCGTCTGGTAAAAAGTTGTGAAATGTTGCATGCACATTCCAGCCAGTCTCCTCATTACCCACCAGCAGGCCAAAGTTGCAGAAATTTTCAGGAATTTTCTGCGTTGCTAGGCACGTACCTAGCAACCTTTGATCTGTCTTTGATGTGTCTGATCTGTTAAACCTTGTTAGACCCTATTAAACCCTTTTAGACCTTATTAAATTACCCTGTTAGACCCTGTCAGACTCTGTTAGACCCTGTCAGACTCCGTTAGACCCTGTCAGACCCTGTTAAACCCTGTTAGACCCTGTCAGACTCTGTTAGACCCTGTCAGACCCTGTTAGACCCTGTTAAACCCTGTTAGACCCTGTCAGACTCTGTTAGACCCTGTCAGACTCTGTTAGACCCTGTCAGACCCTGTTAGACACTGTTAAACCCTGTTAGACCCTGTCAGACCCTGTTAGACCCTGTCAGGCTCTGTTAGACCCTGTCAGGCTCTGTTAGACCCTGTCAGACCCTGTTAGGGTCTCTAGCGCCACCAACAGGACAAAATTTGAAGGACATTTCTGCTTATAACGTAGCGTTTGATTGGCTGTCATGACAAAACGATAATACATGCTGAGGCCTACATGCACCTTTGGTGCTTGGCCCCACATTGCTGCTTGCAGCTATATTTATTATTAGGGGGCCAAGCACCGGAGGTGCTGGGCACCCTATAGGAATTGTATTCCGTTGCCTAGGCAAGTTGCCTAGTAACCCTTTGATCTTTGCTTTGATGTTCAGGTCTCAAGATTATTATTATTATTATTCCCGTTATATAGGAAGTCTATGGCAGCCCCTAGAACTGTTTGGTAAAAAGTTGTGAAATTTGGCATGCACATTCCAGCCAGTCTCCTCATTACCCACAGCAATTTATAGGTCCCCAGCTCCAACCGTCTAGTGGCACCAGCAGGTCAAAGTTGCAGAAATTTGTCAACTGCCTAGCAACGCACCTAGGAACCTTTGATCTGTCTTTGATGTGTCTGTTCTGACAGGGTTAGACCCTGACCCTGTCAGACCCTGTCAGACTCTGTTAGATCCTGTCAGACCTTGTTAGACCCTGTCAAACGGTGCTTGGCCCCCACATTGCTGCTTGCAGCTATATTTATTATTATTATTATACATTATTCCTCTGACCACGGGAGTCTATGGCAATCCCTAGAACCGTCTGGTAAAAAGTTATGAAATTTTGCATGCACATTATTGCCAGTCTCCTCATTACCCACAGCAATTTATAGGCCCCCACCCCCAACGCATAAATGTACCTTTGATCTGTCTTTGATGTGTCTTTGATCTGGTAAACCTTGTTAGACCCTGTTAAACCCTGTTAGACCCTGTCAGACCCTGCATGCTGCCTACATGCTGAGGCCTACATTCAGTGCTTGGCCCCCACATTGCTGCTTGCAGCTATATTTAAAGCATTATTTTTTTCAAAAATGAAAGCCTATCACACCAAAGGTCGCCATGGCTACAGGCTTTGACATCAAAGTTCCACATACTGTGAGTGAAACCTTGGTCCCATTTCAGCTCACAATTCACTAGATCTTCACACAAGAGGGTCACGTTTTAGCAAAGCTCCAAACATGAGATTTTTCAAAAAGAAACCATCTCCTGAGGCTGCCCTGGTGCAACAACTCATGGACCATCTGAAACACGCAGAGGAACAAAACTGTACTCTGCAGAAACAACTGCTGAAAGAACAACAGCACAGTGCCGCCCTGCAAACGGCTCTGGAGGTAGCTGTGGACAACTCCTTGTCCATCCAACAGAAGATGGACATCACAATCATGACCTCCAAAAGACAGGCTGAGGCTTTAAGGGAGAAACAGGGAGAACTGACCATGGCAAAAGAGCGGATCCAGAGTCTACTGCAGGAGCAGAGACATCTGAACGCCTACCTCTGTCTGCAAAATAAAAAAATGGAAATGTTCAAAATGATGAATGATGAACTGAAGTCCAGCTATGGGCAACTCAAAGTCACCACCACCAGGCTGGAGGGTCAGAATCGGGTCTCAAGACAAGGTTTGGACCTGAAGGAGCAGAAGACAACAGCTCTGCAGAGCGATCTGAAAGATGAGAGGGAGATGAGTGGAGCTCTGCAGGAAGAGCTGAACAAACTGTATCTTCTGATAAAGTCTGCAGAGGAAGAGAAGGTACAAAGTCAAAAGAACATGGAGGAGAAGATCAAGGAGGTCACTCTTCTCCAAAATGAGCTGAAAGTGAGACTTTACAAAGAGCTGAAGAGGCCTGCTGAAGATTTAAGAGTCCAAACGGAAAACAGCATGGATGAGCTGAGCAGAGAGCTCAAAGCTCTTCAAAATAAGATGAGCAGAGACATCAGAGCTCTTCAAAATGACCTGAAAGAGGAGAAAGATCAGAAAAAGGAGCTTCAGAGCAAGCTCTGCATATTGCAAGAGGAGACACAAACTCTGAAGACCGAGTGTGAAAGCTCTATAGACAAGGCAACGAGAAGCATGGAGCAGCTGGAAATGAAGGTCACAGCACTTCAAAATGAGCTTGGGGAAGAAAAGCAGAGAAACTAGGCACTGCAGGAGGACGTCTGCCACTCTAAAACTGTGCCGGTGGATCGCAGACATCTGACAGAGCCCTGACTACTGCTGCTGCTGCTGCTGCTGCTGCTGCTGCTTCTGCTGTTACTACTACTGTACTAATTGTACTTATAATAAGAATAATAAATATAAGTAATAATAAGTGTGCTTAAATAATAATAAGTGGTGAGATTTTTTAAAAAACGGAACATCCCGCATCTGTTTCTTCACTTTTCTTTATTCTTTTTTTATGTATTATGTAAGTAATATCGCATCGGGACTCGGTATTGGCAGATACTCAAAATCAAATGATCGGAATTGAATCGGAGGGCCAAAAAACCTGATCGGGACATCCCTACTGAATTGTACATATAAGCTTCATTTGATACAGGGATAGCTTTTACCTAAAATGAAAAAAAAAACATGATTTTCTCTGAGCTTTCATAACATGTTTTTCCGTTATTTTCATTGCACTTGTCTAACCACTCCGCCCTGTTTTATATTCTGTGCAATAATAACAGACTAAACTCCGAAATAAATGAAAAACAAGCAGCAGCCTCTGGGGAGATGAGATGTTGATGTGGAAGCAGAAACAGAGTGCGCTGTTAATTCTTACAGCAGGTTGACTCAAAAATCTGTTAAAAATAACGTGTGTGTGTAGGCGGACATTTGTATTACCTCAACACCAGAGCAGCTGCTGTGGTTTATATAGGTCTTTCTGCCCTTCACTGACTGGCCAAAGAGCATTAATTATAAGCATTATTTTGTACAGAAACTTTGGATATTGTGTGATTCAGCTGATGCCTGCAGAACAAGGACTAAAACAGGACTAGAAAGGACTAAACTAAACTTCCATGTGCTATGGAGAAAATTATCCGTTCCTTTTGTGAAGTGGTAATTAGGAGTGTGTTTTGTTCAAGTCCTTTTGTGGTTGTAGCTAAAAGAATCATGTCAAAAATAGGGCTGTCAGTTAATTTATTAATTACACTGCAAATTAACACGTTATAAAAATGTACGCAATTAATTATGAGGGGCAATTCAATACGCGCACATTTTAAATTTAGCGTGCGGCGAGCAAATCACTGCCAGGGCCTTTGAACGGCAAGTTTATTTATAAAAATAACGAAGACGGGACGATCAACAAGAACGCGGTGATTTGTAGTTTTTGTCAAAAAGAATTTTCCGATCAAATGAAACCAACAAACAACCAAACCACCAAACCACCAAACCACGAAACTAACAATCCACGCTGGCAGAATTTGGGAAACGAAGCAATGAGCAAAGAAACCACAGAAAAACTGACAAACTCAATCGCAAAGTGGGTTGCCTCTCTCTCTCCCACTCACTCTCTCTCAATCTCTCTCTCTCAATCTCTCTCTTAATCTCTCTCTCTCAATCTCTCTCTCTCAATCTCTCTCTCAATCTCACTCTCTCTCTCTCAGTCTCTCTCTCTCTCAATCTCTCTCTCTCAATCTCTCTCAATCTCTCACTCACTCTCTCAATCTCTCTCCCTCACTCTCTCTCTCTCTCTCAATCTCTCTCACTCTCTCTCAATCTCTCTCCCTCACTCTCTCACTCTCTCTCAATCTCTCTCACTCTCTCTCTCTCACAATCTCTCTCACTCACTCTCTCTCTCAATCTCAATCTCTCTCTCTCAATTTCTCTCTCTCTCTCTCAATCTCTCTCTCTCAATCTGTCTCTGTCTCTCTCACGAGATTCAAATGCGATTAATTAGATTAATTAATTACAAATCCTGTAATTAATTTGATTTTTTAAAATCGCCTGACAGCACCAGTCAGAAACACTTAATCTTAACAAATATACAAAGATAAAATTCCTACTTTTTATTTCATTACACTAAATGGAAAGACAGACATGCTTTAAAATAACATCTCTGCAACTCGGGCATCAATGCGACATGAGGGGCCGTTTATGTGCAATTTTCTTCTCAACAAGTCATATTTACTATAATTCCCATAGCAGATGAAGGCAGCATAGAGCTAACCTGTGGCTGATTGTCACACTAATCACTATATCGATTTATTGTTAAATTTATGAAAGCTGGAACAATATTTGGGGGGCTCAATACTTATTAGCATTTTTAACGTTAGTAGTTTTTAATGGTGCTGTACCTGTTTGCCAGAACTAAAGCTATGTTCAGACTGCAGCTTAAAGGAGAATTAACGTTTTTTAAAATCTGAGCCTTATTTCAGTAATAAAACAAGTTGTTTTACTCACCCATAGCACTTTGGTGTCATATGGAGCACTTCCGGAGATGTTTTAGATTAGCGATATCCGTAACGCAAGTTCTCGGGGCATATAATATATTCCCCGAGCGGTCTCCAAATAACACAAACTTTAGCACTTTTCAAATCATAGAAGCTCAATGTCTTAGTCTACACTTTCGTTTGAGTCAAAAGTGGCCTGTAATCTGAGATTTATCCATAATTTACAGCTTTGCGTTTTATGTTTGAGTCCCGAGAGCTGAGAGTGAAATAAGCTGTGACTCCGCACATGCGCACTGGCCTCCTCATCTACTCGAACCTATGGATAAAATTCGGATTACAGGCCACTTTTGATTCAAACGAAAGTGTAGACTAAGACGATTTTTTTGCGAGGTCGTTCACATTTCCAATTAAATGTGACTTGTATGTGATCTCCAGTGTGAACTTTAAACGCCGCAAAAGTGTCCCGCATGCGCCTTGGAGGACACGACGAGGTCACACACACACACAGCGAGCGTGCTCAGTGTTTACGGAAGTCGCCTAAACATGGACACTAGCATTGAGCGCCTGTAGATTTTAAAGTTGCTGTTGTTCCGGAGTCAGAACATGTACAACTTATTTGTTTTAAGGAGGAGATTTAGAAGGAGAAGGACAAGGTTTTTGGCCACGGCGTTTTGTGGTGCAGTGGCAGCAATGTCCGTAGAAAGAAACGTGGGTGCGGAGTCACAGCGAAGAGTGGTGGGATTGCTATGTGCTTTGCTGCTTCACTGACACGGAGTTCATACACAATTTTCATATGACGAGAAGAACGTTTGTGTACATTTGTGAGCGCCTACTTGTACCACTCTTGTGTGTTAGATGAATGCGACCTGACCGTTCAGACTGAAGTCGCATGTCAAAAGATCGGATATGTATCGGTTTCAGGGCCACATATCACATAAGTGGCCTGGGTCACATTTGAAAAAATTGGATCTGTGTCATTCAGATTGTCATTAGAAGATCAGATACAGGTCACATAAGGGTGAAAAAAATCGGATTTGGGTCACTTCAGGCTGCAGTCTGAACGTAGCCTAATAGAACTTGCTCAGTGTAAACAGTTTGCAGTGGTCCAAAGTTATTCCTCTTTACTTTGTGCATTCCAAGCATCTGAATTATTCAGTGAGATGAGTTTAAATGTGGCTCTCACATCTCTCAGAGACCAGAGCAGAGTTTTGCCATAGCAGTAAAATTGTATGCTAATGCACACTTCCTGATGATCAGACAATAAACCGTTTTACAATGACTTCAAGAGCTGCTTACGATAAATCTGTACTGGGGCAAGACAACATTTGCTCAAACACATGGGGATAAATCAGGTGCAGGGCCTTTAAGTGTATGGGAAAATAAATGGGATATTTACTTCCAAAACACGGTGGGCTGTCATGGTTGATAGCTCGTTTTACAGAGGTGCTGACTTGGCTGTGACTGTGCAGATTTCCATGAGACTTGCTTCCTGATGTTTTCTGGGTTGTTCTCGTCCAGGAGAGTCGCACTCAGCCCTCTGTTCACCTTGTTCAGAGCCGGCTGCTTGTCATTGTCTATTTTCTCCTCTCTGCTCATGTTTTTCTTTTTTTCTTTCTTTCTTTCTTTCACCCTCTCTCCACATGTGAGCTGTTTGTCTGCTGCTGTTCTGAGCGCTGTCAGGACTTCACTGTCACTGTTATATTTCCTGTATTGCTTTTATGACTTTATATACAGCCAGGCCTGGACTGGTAATTGGGCATACCGGGCATTTTCCCGGTGGGCCGACAGTCCTAGGGGCCGATGCCCTTCTTTTTTTTTTTTTTGACTTAGAGACCGGCCCACAATTTAGGACTGAACCAGGACTAAACCAGGACTACATCAGGTCTGAACCAGGACTAAACCAGGTCTGAACCAGGACTAAACCAGGTCTGAACCAGAACTGAACCAGGACTAAACCAGGTTTGAACCAGGACTAAACCAGGACTAAATCAGGATTGAACCAGGACTAAACCAGGACTACATCAGGTCTGAACCAAGACTAAACCAGATCTGAACCAGGACTAAACCAGGTCTGAAACAGGACTAAACCAGGACTAAACCAGGTCTGAACCAGGTCTGAACCAGGACTGAACCAGGTCTGAACCAGGACTAAACCAGGTCTGAACCAGGATTGAACCAGGACTACATCAGGTCTGAACCAAGACTAAACCAGATCTGAACCAGGACTAAACCAGGTCTGAACCATGTCTGAACCAGGACTAAACCCCAGGACTAAATCAGGATTGAACCAGGACTAAACCAGGACTAAACCAGGTCTGAACCAGGACTGAACCAGGTCTGAACCAGGTCTGAACCAGGTCTGAACCAGGACTACATCAGGTCTGAACCAAGACTAAACCAGATCTGAACCAGGACTAAACCAGGACTAAACCAGGTCTGAACCAGGACTGAACCAGGTCTGAACCAGGTCTGAACCAGGACTGAACCAGGTCTGAACCAGGATTGAACCAGGACTAATTATGAGGGGCTGGTCTAAGCCAAAAATGCCAGGGCCATTTCTTTGTCCCAGTCCAGACCTGTATACAGCTCTGGAAAAAAAATAAGAGACCACTGCATTTTTTTCTGAAATCAGCATCTCTACATGTATTACAGCCATTCCATTCCAGCGTCTGTTGAATTCCAACACAAACACAAAGCTGAGCTACTTCAGTTCTTGCACCAGGAGTGGAATAAAGTCACCCAAGAACAATGTGAAAGACTTGTGGAGAGCATGCCAAGACACATGAAAGCTGTGATTAAAAATAAGGGTTATTGCACCAAATATTGATTTCTGAACTCTTCTTTAGTATAAACATTAGTATTATGTTGTTTTAAAATGAATTTGATCTTTGCATTGTTTGAGGTCTGAAAACATGTATCTTTTTTGTCATTTTCTGCAATAAATGCTCTAAACGATAATATTTTCATTTAGAATTTGGGGGAAATGTTGTCAGTAGTTTATAGACTCAAACAAAAATGTTCCTTTTGCCCAAACACATACCTATAAGTAGTAAAATAAAAAAACTGATAATTTTGCAATGGTCTCTTATTTTTTTTATGTCATCTGCGTCGCCCCTTTACTTCTTTTCTGCTTGTAAATAGTGTAGCGTGTAATGTTTACCGTTACCTCCTGGACAGTGAAGAGTGTGATCTGATGTGATCTATTCAGTCTTTTGTTGATTGTTGTTTTAAATGAACTGCTTTTAGCAAATAGACATTTTTGCAAGTTCTTGGACTCCTAACAAGGCAAATAAATCTGTCTGTTGTTGTGAATTGCCAGTACCATTAAGCCCTGTATATTCTCATCTTAAAGGTTGATTAGAGGATTTTCCAAGGAAGGAGAAATCCAGCAACTGTTTGTTCTTTTTCAAATGTTGCACCTGCGTGAAACCAGGCTTAGGGCCTGTTTACACAAGAAAGCTTACGGGTAAAAACAACAAAATATTTTATCGGAAAACTCTGGGCAAATCTGCTGACGTCGCGTACGCGTTTACGTCACATCGGTCCATACATCAGTGTACTTTGTTTGGCAGCACTCCCAGTCCACACCTTGTTGCGCCTTCGCTGCTTTGTAGTCTAACATGGTCTGAAGCAATAGTTGAACTTCTTCGTCTGACCACACAATTTTTTTTTTGCTACCGGTAGCCATGTTTTGTTTTGCTTTTCGCGGCGCAGATGAGAAGAAGGAAGATTCTACGCATGTGCGCGGACATAGTGATAATGTATCACAGCGCCACCTAGCCGCCTGGCATGCATACCCAAACCAATTCCACACACTTTTGTGTCACCGTATGCACGCAGATTTCCTCCCGGAAACGCTCGTCTAAACGCGTAATAAAAAGTGAAGACGCGACGCCACTTTTGCGTCTTCTGTTCAGACCGTCATCATATAAACGTAGCCTTAATTAATATTTGCCTACTTGAGATAAGCCTGCACATGCAAGGGAAGACCACATCTAACTTTTATCACTGTGTGACAAAATGAACCTGCTGCACACTGTCTGCAACTAATAATAACATTCTTTTTATTTTTATTTATCCATTTATGTTTTATATTTATATTTATGCACGCACCTAAAAATGTGCATTTGATTATTAACAATAAACCAATGTGTGAGAGATACAGATGAGTTAAAATGATTTCAATACTTCCTCCTGCGGTGTGAAAATCAGGGACCACAGCTTTAATAATGATCATAATATTCATGCCTTTGTATTGTTTTGCTTTTTACAAGTTTCAAGCCTCTCAAAGCGTTCAACTTTATGCAATATTCATTCACCCGTCACACATTCATGCATAGCCGAGGTGTGTGAAGTGTCCATGAACACAACTACAGTCTGGGCGGACATCTTTGAAACACATCGATGAGCATTAACGTTCACGAAAACACTGTAAAATGAACTGCTGAACCGCCGCTAGAATCTCATGCCTTTCAGAGCGTATTTGCAGAGGTCAGAACTACAAGGTTAGTGCGTCTTAACAGATAAAAAGAAGACTCCATGGAGACGGCATATTTTGCTTTCTGCAGAGGACATGATTTTTGCATAAATAATTACAGCTTTTGTGATTCTGATAATTGTGTCTATTCCAACATGCACTTTAATTCAATCTCGTTTTTAGCTCGAGTAATGTTATTGAATACTGTGTGTGCTTATTTCATGTAGCTGGATTACTCACACATAATGACTAATGCAGCTCTATTTCTGTTCTTTATTTTTCATATTTCTATCTCTCTCTCTCTGCTCTCTCTTTGTGTTTCTCTCTTTGTCTTTCTCTCTATGTTTCTTTCTCTGTCTCTCTACTTTTGTCCTACTATTTCTCTCTCTGTCTCTCTGTTTGTCTCTCTACCCCTCTCTCTGTCCTTCTCTGTTTCTCTCTCTCTGCTTCTGTGTTTGTCTTTGCCTGTCTCTACCTGTCCCTCTCCCTCACACTTTCTCTCTCCCCCTCTCTCTCTCTACCTCTCTCTGTCTTTCTCTCTCCCTCTCTCCCTCTTTCTGTCTTTCTCTCTGCTTCTGTCTTTGTCTTTGCCTCTCTCTGTCTCTGTCTTACTGTCTCTCTTTGTCTCTCTCCCTCACGCTTTCTCCCTCCCTCTCTCTCTCTTACTATCTGTCTCTCTGTTTGTCTCTCTCCCTCTCGCTGTATATCTGTCTTTCTATCTGTCTCTGTCTCTCTTGCTGTCTATCTCTCTCTCACTCTCTCTTTCTCTCTGCTTTATTGCTTCTCTCTATGTGTCTGTCTCTGCCTCTCTCTTTCTTTCTTTCTTTTTTCTTTCTTTCTTTCTTTCTTTCTTTCTTTCTTTCTCTCTGTCTCTCTCTCTGCCTCTGTCTTGCTCTGTCTCTTTGTGTCTCTGTCTCTCTTCCTCTCTCTTTCTCTCTCTCCCTCTCTTTATATCTGTCTTTCTCTGTCTCTCTCTCTCTCTCTCTCTCTCTCTCTGTCATTATCGCTTCTCTCTCTCTCTCTCTCTCTCTCTCTCTCTCTCTCTCTCTCTCTCTCTCGCTCTCTCTCTCTCTCTCTCTCTCTGTCTTTATCACTTCTCTCTCTCTCTCTCTCTCTGTGTCTCTGTCTCTCTGTGTCTCTGTCTCTCTCTCTCTCTGTGTGTCTCTGTCTCTGTCTCTCTGCGTCTCTTTCTCTGTCTCTTTCTCTCTCTGTCTCTTTCTCTCTCTCTCTCTGTCTCTCTCCTCCCTCTCTTCATCTGTTATTTCTTTAGGGAACATTAAAAACACGGAGCCGTTGGATTCGAAGAGGCAGCGCGTTCACACTTTCTGGGTGACTGCGTTTGACTGTGGGAAGAACCGAGCTCAGGCCGACGCTCAGGTGGTGGTCACAGTCAAGCCGTCCTGCAAGCCCGGCTGGATCGGTAATAACACTTTACACTTTTTATTTTTAGGACGGAGGAGGTTTGTATTTTCACACAAGTAGTTGGTTGGTTTGTTCATCTTTTCATATCATTGTAAAATGTGTCTCTTTTTCTCTAATTGAATGTTTAATGTTTTACCTGCTGTAGGACCAACGGATGAAATTGAGTTATTACACTAACATTGATATATTTATGTTGAAGCTGCTTGCTGACACATTAATTAATATGCGCTAATTAAAACGTCTGTTTATTGAGAGAAGATTATTGTCAACAAGTACAATAGGGATTCTCAAAGGTTTTATTCAGGGTTTCAAAAACATCCATGCAGCAGTACAAAAGGGCATTAAAACAGATCCTATGATTGAGAACTATTGTGCAAAATGGACTTTTCAGAGCTAACAATTTTATAGATGTTTTTTGTCCTCTCCTCCACCGACATGCGCCCACTGCTCTGCACTTACGTCGTTCTCCAGTGTTATTTTCATAAACGGTGATACATGTAGGCTTCACCAGTGTCATGTAGTTATTTTAGTGCAAATGGACAAAAAAAAAAAAAATCTCCTGCTCGCTATTGTGATCTGCAGCTATCCACTGGAGATGCCGACTCTTTTTTGTGATGAAGTTTACTGTGACGTCAACTCCCACTGGGCACTGCAGATTTCTAATGCGGGAGTCAGCGAACTTGTTTATTTTATTGTGTCGTTTTAGATGAATGTTGGGTTTTAAAATGTGGAAATTACAACATAATGATTCACATTGTGTCATAGATTACAGCTTGACATCAGGCTCAAGCACAATGTGTGTTCTTTAAAGGTCCCATGGCATGAAATTTTCACTTTCTGAGGTTTTTGACCGTTAATGTGAGCTCCCCTACCCTGTTTAGGGCCCCCCCATGGTTAAAAGTTGCGAAATGTCTAAACTGAGCATTTGCGATCCTTTTCTGCGTTACAAAAAATCGGAGCTCAAACAGGCGATTTTGAACAAGGCACCTTGTTGACGTCAGATCGAAAAAAGAAATGCAAATGCAGTTCCACCCCCGTCTGTCTGTACTCAGCGTCTCTGTAAATCACGCCCAGAGAGTTTGGACTGCGAATGCGCTAGGCAATGCGAAATGCGGTTTTTTATTTGCCTGGAGGCACGTCCGAGTGTTTCTAGGCTCGGAAGTCCTTTATCTGAGCCTCTGGACCTTTGAACAGCAGTGGTTTAATTTTATTTTCTGTGGAAATGTGTTTATTTTTCAATGGAATGCTTCAAATCTCTCCCCCGTGCAAAAACAAGGAAATGGATCAGCTGAGCGCTCAGAGCCGAGAGCGGAGAGTTTGGCCACGCCCCCACCCTCTACTATAGGCCAGCTCTTTTCTCCTCATTTGCATTCAAGCAACAACGCCCAGAATAAAGTGTTTGAGAGAGATATTTATGACTCTCTCATCTTATCTCTGTTTCTCATGCACTGAGTGCTGATTTTGAAGGATTCATTTACAGTATTAGGGAACCATTAAGGAGCCATATAAAAGCATCAAGAAGTACCATGTCATGGGATCTTTAAGTAATAATGTGTCACCATATTGCTTAAGGTAGTACTAAATACTAAATACTTGTCTAAACCACTGATTAAAGACTAAAATATATTATAAACATTCAATGTTTAAGATTTCGATAACAGAAGAAGATAACAGAATAACTAATATTCTCAGGTTAAACTGTACATTACACTGATACGGTGTTCTAACTTGCCCGTACAATTTAACCTGGGCACAGTGTGACCCAATAACATTCATTATTCTGTTTTTCTTGAACACCACGCTCTTTGCCAATTACAAGCAATTTACCTGCTATCTTTATTCAGTTATTCAGTTTTTTGTTATAACCATTACATTTTTTTTTACTTCTCTAAATGTGGCATTGCTCAGGTCTGAAACCAGGACCGAACCGGGACTCAACTAGAACTGACCCAGGAATCATCCAGGACCTCACTGGGACTTAGCAAGGACTAAACCAGGGACTAAACCAGGACTAAACTAGAACTAAAACCAGGACTCAACCAGAACTGAACCAGGAATCAACCAGGACCTAATCAGGACTTAAGAAGGACTAAACCAGGGACTAAACCAGAACTATAACCAGGACTAAACCAGGTATCAACCAGGATTAACCAGGACTAAACCAGAACTATAACCAGGACTAAACCAGGTATCAACCAGGACTAACCCAGGACATAATTAGGATAGATCAGGACTCAACCAGAACTAAACTAGGATGTAACAAGGACTAAACCAGGGACTAAACCCGCGAATGGCCGCCCTGGTGCTCGGAGTGTCTGTCCGCTCTAGGTATCAAAGCAAGTTCCTAATGTTGTGAACCTGTTCACTCATATGGCAATAAAACCTTCCTGATTCCTGAAAACTAAACCAGAAATAAACCATAACTAAACTAGGACTAAACCAGGACTCAACCAGGACTAAACAAGGACTTACCTGGTACTAAACTAGTACTAAAGTAGTACTAAATTCAGACTTTGTATTTTTCCAGGTTGGTCTAAGCGCGTTGAGTACACCCCTGGGTCTGGAAGCATCCCTCTGTTTCCCAGCCTGCACCTGGAGACCTGTGAGGAGACGGTTTGGAACATCCAGGCCACCGTAGAGCTGCAGACGGGACACATCGGGAAGGGCTGTGACCGCGACAGTTACTCTGACCGCTCAGTGCGCCGCCTCTGTGGTACGCCTCCTTTGACACTGATAAAAAGAGACATTACTGGTTTATTTTATACTAGTTTTAAGGCGGTCTCCATTTGCCAGCGGAAAAAGATTTGTTGATTTGATTACCAAGAAAATACTATTTGTCATGGTAGTTTAAAGTCCCAATTTTAACAATGTGAAAAACAGAACTACTGTAGTGCATTTTTGCAGCAGTCCAAAGTTATTCCACACCATTTTACACACATTCTTTCCTAATTATTCACTGTGGCGATTTTTTTACAACTTTCTTGAAGCCAGAGTGGAGTTTGCATTAGTACAACAACAACCAGCATGTTAACAACGCAGCAGCAGCAGTCCTTTCTGGTTTGTGGATGAAAACAATGCTTTATGCAGACAGTGGCCTCCTTTTGACCACTGTAGTGAAAATTTGAGTACAGTTAAGTGAGAATGAAATAAGTGGCCTTGAGCAAAACACAGACAACACAGAAGAAACAATGGTGGTTCATTGATGCCCAGAGTTTTGCGCTCCCAGACTGGACTTTTAGCCAGAGAAATGTCACATACAGATACAAGTGACCAACAGTGCACAGAACAGGACAGGATCTGATGTGTTTTTCCTTTACACTGCTTTTACAATATACAGCTCTGGAAAAAATAAGAGACCACTGCATTTTTTTTTTCTGAAATCAGCATCTCTGCATGTATTACAGCCATTCCATTCCAGCGTCTGTTGAATTCCAACACAAACACAAAGCTGAGCTACTTCAGTTCTTGCACCAGGAGTGGAATAAAGTCACCCAAGAACAATGTGAAAGACTTGTGGAGAGCATGCCAAGACGCATGAAAGCTGTGATTAAAAATAAGGGTTATTGCACCAAATATTGATTTCTGAACTCTTCTTAAGTGTAAACATTAGTATTATGTTGTTTTAAAATGAATTTGATCTTGTTTCTTTGCATTGTTTGAGGTCTGAAAACATGTATTTTTTTGTTATTTTGACCATTTGTCATTTTCTGCAAATAAATGCTCTAAACGATAATATTTTTATTTGGAATTTGGGTGAAATGTGGTGAGTAGTTTATAGACTCAAACAAAAATGTTACTTTTGCCCAAACACATACCTATAAGTAGTAAAATCTGAAAAACTGATAATTTTGCAGTGGTCTCTTATTTTTTCCCAGAGCTGTACAGTGAACCCTCGCTGTATCGCGGTTCACTCTTCGCGGCCTCGCTGTTTCGCGGATTTTTTTTTCTACTTTTTTTTTTTTTTTTTTCAATTTTTTTTTATAGTGTAACTTTTTTTTTACAGTGTAACATTCTGTCCTGCGCCCTGATTAGCTAAGAGACTAGACCAGGACTAAACCAGGTCTAAAGCAGGTCTAAACCAGGACTAAACCAGGTCTAAACCAGGACTAAACCAGGTCTAGACCAGGGATGGTAGGGACAGAGTCTCAGATTTCCTTCACGAGAGCGCCTGGGTGACAGGGGGTGTGGCCTTTGTTTACTTGCACGAGCCATGGAAGAGAGTGTGAGCCGGACCATGGAAGAGCCAAGAATCAACATGGACTCTTCCAAGAATCAACATGGACGGGCCCGCTGCGGCGTCCGGGGGAGCCGCAGCGGGGAGAGGACACTCGCGCGCACTGTGGAGACAGTGGCTCTTCCCCGTGAGAGGACGAGAGGACGAACCCCGACCCCGTCCTAGAGAGCTGTGGAGTATTGGCGACGCATTGATAGCGGTCTGATTTTGGAGCCGGGGTGAAATGCAACCAACTCTTGTGAGCGCAGGTTGGTCTTACCTGGTCTTGTGGTGCTCAGAGGCGTCTGTTAGCGGTTCGGCACTGTTAGCAGTGGCTTGAGTCTTGCCCAAAATGATATCCAGGTCGCTTTCCACTCGACTTTCGCACATGGCATGGATATGTGGTACCAAAACAAACGCACGTGTCCGCGCGCACGTGCCCGCGCGCACGTGCCCGCGTGTCACGTGCCCCCGCCCCCACTATTAATATATTTTAATGAAAATCTACAAAAGTTTGAGTGTTTAAACAAGAGAAAAATGTGAGAAAATGTTAATACCAGTCTCAGAAAGGTGTATAATGTGTCTGGTGAAGCGTTTTCAGCCTTAAAACATGTAGAATAATTGTAAAATATAAAATTGTCCTACTTCGCGGATTTCACTTATTGCGGGCTATTTCTGGAACCTAACCCCCGCGATAAACGAGGGTTCACTGTACATTAAGATAAGATAAGATAAGATATGCCTTTATTAGTCCCTCAGTGGGGAAATTCCATTGTTGCACGATCACAGCACGAAAAAGTAACGTCGTCGGCCGTCCGACCTCCTCCGCACATAGCAACGCACATAGCAACGGTGAAAAAGTTAAAATCCAGAGAAAACAGAGGTCAAAATGGAGCAGAAACATCGCGCATCTGAAGCACCCAGCCTCACACACACAATCCTCAAAGTGTGCAAACGAACAAGCAGTAAAAAGTTCGGACACACAATCTCGTTCAGTGTTTTTTTCTTTATGTTTACTACTTTCTACATCAGAAATCAAATCAATCATCAAATCAAAAGTATCAAATCGTTTTCAGTTCACAGGTGTGCCATGTTAGGGTCAAGAAATGACAAAAGTGCAAACTAGGGTTCAGGTTTTGAGTTATTTTGGGTTTATATTTTGTTTACTACATTCCAAATATGTCACTCATAGTTTTGATGCCTTCAATGAGAATCTGCAATGTAAATAATCACGGCATTAAAGGAGAAAAATAAATAAAATTGTGTCCAAAGTTTTGTCTGGTAAGGTTAGACAAATTTCACTTTATTACAAAGTTATATAATATAATACAAAGAAAAAATATGAATTTCCTTGAACAAAACAAATCCTTCTTTCATTGCCCAGGCGCTGTGAGGGGAGAAGTGGACCTCTTGCCCCCTCCCTCTCCTGCTGCCAACTGGACCTCTGCTTTGCCCACCCTGCCCTCCTCTGACTCCTCTTTGGTCTTCTCCTTCAACGGGTCGAACCATGTTGCGGTGGTACCGGACTCTGTGGTGACCGGTCTGTCCGGAGACCACTTCACTCTGCAGCTGTGGATGAGACGAGGGGGGGCCAACATCCAGGCCAGTGCCCAGACCAGAGGGAACCGCCGAGAGGAGGAGATCATCGTCTGCAGCACGGTCAAGAATGGTACTTGAAATCACTGAAATAATAATAATGCATAGGATTTATAAAGCGCCTCTTTAGACACCCCAAGAACTAGATTTTAAGAGCACAAAATGATAAATTAGTGAAATATATTTATATTAAACAGTTGTATGTTTGCATTCAGACTTACACATTCTCACGGTGGCTGAGTGGCTAGCACTCATGCTTCACAGCAAGAAGGTTCCGGGTTCGATCCCCGGGTCGCCCAGGCCTTTCTGTGTGTGTTCTGTGTGGAGTTTGCATGCATGGTCTGGGTTCGATCCCCGGGTCGCCTGAGCCTTTCTGTGCGGAGTTTGCATGTTTCTCCCCGTGTCTGGGTGGGTTTCCTCCGGGCAATCCGGTTTCCCCCACCAACCCAAAACATGCACCATAGGTACTCCAGCTTGGGTCCTGACCAAGCCGAAGCAGGAAGATCATGGAGATGGTCCCCGGGCGCAGTAATGTGCTGCTCACTGCTCCTGATAACAGGATGGGTTAAATGCAGAACTGGAATTTCCCCACTGTGGGACTAATAAAGGCATAGCTTTCTTCTTCTTTCTTTCTTTTCCATCTGTAAACTACTAAATCTGGAACTAAACCTGTGCTAGAACTGGACCAAACCAAGTCTACCACAGGATCAAACCAAGACAAGTGTGAGCGCAGTCTGAATGTATCCGTTGGTTCCAGAGTGATAAAAAATTTACCGTGTCATGCTATCATAAAAATAAACATTTTAAACCAATTAAATGACTTGACAAATGCCCAAATAGTGCCTATAGACAGGAAGCTGAAATCATGAAAATATAACAAGATCTGGAAGATGAACCAAAGATGTGTTGTTTTCAGTGGCCTGTTCTCATTCACCTGAAAGTCCAAACATTTCTTCCTCACTATGGGTTAGCTCCTCCCACCCATGTAACGTGACCGTGTGATCTGTTCTGACCGCTGCCTGAGCAGAGCAAATGCTGGCTCACAGAGGGGCTAGGCTTACAAAGCTAACTTTTAGGTGGGAAGGTCATGTTCTGAACATTGAGAACAATTCCAAAACCTGATCTTTGTGAAAGCTGTCGATTCCCTGTCAGCTGAACATAGGCAGTTTTAATTCACTAATAATGCATTCTGCTCTGTGGGAGAATTCTTTCTGGGCCAGAGCTCCCAGGAGCTGCAGTACCTGGAGCGGTTTCTACTTTTTATAGATCCATGACTGAAACTCATGAATAGATTTCTAGTAATCATGAACAATATATTCTCCTATTTCTAAACTGTAGGGAATTCTATGTTTAGTCACACTATGAAAACTTTATTTTTAAAACATTGTCCAAAGCAAAATAATGCAAAATGGAAAAAGCAGTTTCAAATGAAAAACTGTCAAAATAAGTAAGTAGTAAGTAAAAGCAAAGTGACTAACAACCATCTCGTCCATTTTAACATGAAAAGCTTCTTGTTTGTAATCACTTTCTGAATGTGAAAAGCTCTTTAAGTGAAACATTTTCCTTTAAAATTCCTCGTACGCTTTGCCTGGAAATCCATAAAGATATCTCTCTGTATTTGTTATACAGGTACAACGATGAGTCTGGATTTTTTCATGCAATCATATGCTCAAAAAGCCCCCAAAAAATAAACTAAACTGTTTACTACTCAAGGGTACTTGTGAAAAGTGCACTTAACCCGAACAACTGTTCCACTCTGGTCATAATCGTACTACAAAAACAGAAAAGCATGATTGTGTGTACATGGCAGCAGTTTAAGATTTGAATGGAACAGGTTTTACTGAATAGAGATTTTAAATTACAGATTGAATAACAGTGAGCTTTAACTACACACGGTTCTGGTAATTGGCCACCTGTCTAGCCACATGACCTTTTGTTCAGGAAAACTCTACTACGGTACTGGTATTTTGAGTTCTACGTTCGATATTTTTAAAGATCCCATGACTTGGTACTTCTTGATGCTTTTATATGGCGCCTTAGTGGTTCCCTAATACTGTAAATGAATCCTTCTTCAAAATCAAGCCTCAGTGCATGAGAGAGACTCGTGAAGACAGTTCTATTCATAACGATGTCTCTGAAACACTTTATTCTGGGTGTTGTTGCTTGAATGCAAATGAGGAGGACAGAGACAGGCCAGTACAGCGGGTGGGTTGTGGCTAAATACGCCACTGTTTTCTGGATTAGTGGTGCGCTGTGCGCTGGCCCCACTTCCACGTTTTAAGCGCTTCGGAAGATACGAGACGCGTCCCATGAAAAAAACCACATTTCCACAGAAAATAAAATTAAACCACTGCTGTTTCAGAGGTTCAGAGGCTCGGATAAAGGACATCCGACCCTGGAAACACTCTCATGTGTCTCCAGGCAAACATTTGCATTTTCCCTGAGTGTGACGTCAGAAGATTCCCTTGTTCAGAATCACCCGTTTGGGCTGTCTTTTTTTCAAATGCAGAAAAGGATCGCATTTGCTCAGTTTACACATTTCGCAACTTTTATCCATGGGGGGCTAAACAGGGTAGGGGAGCTCACATTAACGTTCAAAAACCTCAGAAAGTGAAAATTACATGCCATGGGACCTTTAATGAAAACACTCAACATGGTAGTTGCATTTGATCAATTCCTTCAGGCGACTGAGGCTGTATAACTCCAATATATAGTCCAAACGTGCAATTTTGTTCTATATTCTTGTATTTACCTACTTTATTATTATTACTTATCTTGTCTGCATGCACTTTTTTGTTCTAACTTTCTTTGCACTAAACTGCCTGGAGCTAATGTGGCAAGTGAATTTCTCCTATGTGAGCTCAATAAAGTCTTATCTTATCTTATCTTATTTTATTATCATATCACCTTGAGGTTGAGGCTAATCTGAGAAGCTGAGCAGGGAACATGGGAACATCAGGTGCTGCAGTGGCTCTAATGCAAACTGCGGTTGTGTCTTTAGGCAAGACACTTTACCCACACTGCCTAATATGAATGTGGTGTGTGTGTGATGGCTGGAAGGGGCCAGTGGTGCAGATTGGCAGCGTCACTTGTGTCAGTCTACCCCAGGGCAGCTGTTACAGATAAAGCTTACCATCACGTACGGAGTGAATGAATAAAAGGGCTAAAAGATGAACTGCAATGAAATGGAAATTTGAAGGGACACAGTTTTCAGAGACTTCCAGTTGAAGACTTCAAAGACTTCAACTTTTGAAGTACCATTATTTCCTCCACAATCAACTGAATATTTTGTTTTGAATTGCTAAAATAAGAAAAATAGTAAAATTATCTACAAATGGAGCAAGATTTTTGTACTTAAAATATGAAAATACATCTTGCTACACTTAAGATAAGAAAAACAACTCCTTACACCTTGCTCCTTAAAATAAAAAAACTAAATCTAATGTTGCTTGAATTAAGAAAAACACTCCAAGCTGAATCTACTCAAATAAAGCAAAATGTTCTTAATTTAAATCATTTTAAGTTAACTAGATATTGCTTTTTGCTATGTAACTCAGACTCCATAAACATGTTCTGAAATGTGATTCCTGTATTAGTTTGTTAGTTCATATTTCAGTGTTTTTGTCAATTCCTCTGGACCAGTATAAACTCTGAACAGAATTACTAAAACATCAAATTTAACCACAATCCTCAGAAAATCCCAGTAAGATATTTTCCCCATGTACTTCATCCGTCCTGAATAATGCACCGGACACCAGGACTTAAAGTTCCACCTTTAATTCGACCTTGTGTTGTGTTTTCAGATGACTCCTTCTCCCACTATTCTCTGTCTGTGCACGGCTGCAGACTCTCGCTCTTCTATTGGCCAGATGTTTCTGCGGCACGCCCCGTCAAGTTCCTCTGGAAACTGGAGCAGGTTCAAATATATTTCTTCCTTATAACCTACATTAAACTATTTTATATTAAACTATTATTTGGGACAGTTGATTAAACGTCAAAATGTCCAGATTTCGTGGTTAGGGAAAGCTAATCGATAATAGATCGCTCGTGTTTACAATTGTTTGCACCTTTCTAATATCATTTGCACTTAATGTAATTTAGTGTTTACAACTATTGCACTTTACATTTGATATTTTACTGTTATTTTACTCTGGACGTGTGCTGCTGACCTCTTGGCCAGGTCACCCTTGTAAACGAGGTCTTGATCTCAATGGGTTTTTACCTGGTTAAATAAAGGTTAAATAAAAATAAAAATAGATCTTATCACTAATATCAGGACCAGCATTTGTGTTTTTTTCCTTTTGGATATTTCTCATTTAAAGACGCACTGGGAACGTTACTAAAAAGTTACAGTGTACTTTTAAATGCCTTGATCAATCAATATGTCAAACTAGTCTAATCAGTCAAGAGAGTGATCTAATTTCAACAGCGTCATTCTTAATTTTGGTCGTTTTTTTTCCTGCAGGTGTGTGACAGCGAGTGGCACCACCTCTCCCTCAGCGTTCAGTTCCCCTCTGTGACCTTGTATGTGGACGGAGTGACCTTTGACCCCGCCCTGATCCACGACAACGGCGCCATCCCAAACCCCGCCCCCAGACAGAGGATGTTCATCGGAGCCTGCTGGGGTGAGTGTCTTTTATCAATATATGTTTATTAATCACAGGTGAGAAAGACATAATGAAGTGCAGATGATCGATCATTGCAAAACCATACAATAATAAAGTAATAGATCTCATTTTATTTAAAGATAAAAAGAAAAAAGACGACATAACATTAGAAATAGATGGGATACAGATTAAGAGAGTAAGCAAAACAACATTTTTGTTGTAATGAGTAATGATTGATGAAGGTAATGATTGATGAAGGTCTAAACTGGAGGTCCCATATAAATTACACTAAAAGCTAAATTTCCAAAGCAATTTCTGTGTTGCATAAAGTAAAGTTCTCACTAAACAGTGCAGCTTTATTAACCTTGTATAACTCTATAATCGCTCCATATCTGATGTTCTGTGCGGAAATTTGGGGTCAACATGTAAAACTTACCTACAGCCATTATTTATTTTACGGAAAAGGGATTTGAGAATTATCACAAACCGTCAGAGACATCCAACCCATTATTTGTTAAACTTAAAGTGTTGAAAATGTGTGATATTGTTGAATTAAGTCTCCTGAAAGTCATGTATAAAGCAAAGTGCAGAGTGTTACTTGTAAATATTCAAAGACTAAAATGAAAATGTTTGAAATGAGAACAAGCTACAATTTAAAATGAACCGACATGTTTAAAAAACTCCATAACTAAAGTTATGGAGCGAAGCGTCGCTGTGAAAGGAGTTCATTTATGGAATAAATATCATTTTCTTCTACCATTTTCTTCCGCTTCTCCATTTCTGGGTCGCGGGAGCAGCTGACCAAGCAGATTTGCCGCCCAGATCTCAGTGCACCCATGAATCCTCCTGCGGTTGGTGTGTCCACAGGAGGACGGCGCATGTCACAACCGGCCTTGATGTACTTCTGCCATTGTACGCAGACACTGGGGGCGAGGTGGGGTTAAGTGTCTTGCCCAAGGACACAACAGTATCACTCATCCGCACCATCTAACCCGTCAAGAGCAGGATACCAACCGCCAACCCCTGGATCATTAGACAAACGCCCTACTAACTGAGCTACTGCCGCCCTTATAATAATCTTAATAATAATCTTGACAAAGAAACCAAAGAATCAAGTACAATAATGGCATTTAAAAAATACATTAAGGCTGCGTCCCATTTCTCTGTCTTACCCCTTCGTCTTACCCTTACCCCTTGATTTTGAGCGTTCATGTGAGGGGCAAAGGGTGATTCTAATTTTGATCAAGGGCTCGGGCCACGACCGAGGGCTACATACCCTTTGAAACAAAGTAAGCTCTCGACCAGACTTGAAACGAAGGGGTACGCTTACAAGCTCAGGCAGGTTTTGGGATCAGGATGGCAGCGTCACATCGACCAACCAAGGAGTCTCATAAATGTATTTTCAGCAGTTGTAATTATCGATTAACATTTTAGCAGGTTTACAATTATGACGCTTATGTTCTAGGTTATTTTTAGTGAACTGTTGTTGCGGTTTTAATTGTAGTGATGTCTTTTTACCCGACGTTATCGTTTTCATCGAACTTTCATGCATAAACAAGCTAGTTTTCTTGTCGAGCTGAGGTACCCGATAATCCTTGACATTTGTTTACTTTTGTTTGCGTCAATTGTTGTTGCCTCTGTAGACGTAGCAGCCAGGTAGAGACGAGGGATGATGATGCAAACGGTAATCGAGTGGTGTCTCATTTCTTAGGGGAACATTCGTACCCCGAGCCCTCTCAGCTCGTTATCGAGGGGCAAGACAAAGACGTAGATAAAGGCATAGGGGAAGGGATAAGACAGAGTAATGGGACGCAGCCAAAATCCTAACTAAAACTAAGATGTTGTGCATAAAAATGAAGCTTTCTGTTTACAATTGATTAATAATTGTGATTGAAATAGAATGTATTGATGAAATATTTTATAGTCAATATCAGGGTTAATGTCTGGAAAAGGGGAAGAGGGGCAGATAACATAAGATTACTTTTCTTTCTGCTCCTTTCATTCAATTTTTTGTATTGTTATCACACTGTTGATGTCTTTTTATAGTTTATGAATGAAATAAACAAAAAAAAAAGATTTGATTTCTGAGCATTAAATCAAAATCGCCTCTCCACAATTTGGTCCTGATGGTGTTACCTGTTTGTCTCCATGGATACAGATAAGCATAATGTCAAACTGTGCAACATTCCAGACAAATCAATAATATCGACATGGAGACAAGCTACTGAATAGTTACGTATTGCACCTTTAAGAAACCTCATTTTTAAGTGTGATTCTTTTTCGCATCTGCTGTAAAATCACTAGAATGTCCCTGGAAACTATTTAATTCCCCGTTCTCAAAATGTTCTCTGATGATGTTAAGTATTTATCTCCTCCTTTTCCTCGTCTTGCTGTCCTACATTGTGAAATAATGAACTGTTATGCCAAAACTGCACGCTTTTGTTATATCAGCCCTTTCGCTTCTTCACATTCCCACATTTTTGCACAATACAATTTAAAACTCGTCTCTCATCCGTGCTCCAAACATAGAGATCTGGCATTTTCGCTCCATAAGCAACAGCCAATTATTCTCCTCATCATAAACCATCTGAAAACAATCTGCACGGGCATTTCACTCGCGCCCTTCCGCTCCTTCGTCACATTCACTCATCATTTGCGTTGATGCCTTTTGTCGTTGGGCTAATAATATAACTGACTTATCAATTATTCAGGGCAGCAGAACAAAAACATGCGGACCAGACGAGGAGCTACACACTGCAAAAATGTTCTCCAGGCTTGGTTCAACCGACCTGGATTCAGAATGTCAGTCTGTAGTTAAAAAGGCTAGATGGAAAGGTGCACTGTGTACCTTTTCCGGTAGGATCTGTAGTCTTGGAAGGGTCTTGAGTCCAGGGATCTGCTCCAGTCCTTGGAGGGTCTCAAGTCCAGGGGATATTTTTGAGTCCTGAGATCTCCTTGAGTCCAGGGAACTGCTCAAGTTCTGGGATCTCTTCAAGTTCTGGGATCTCTTCAAGTTCTGGGATCTTGTGGAGTTCTGGGATCTGCTCGAGTTCTGGGATCTGCTCGAGTTCTGGGAACTCCTCAAGTTCTGGGATCTCTTCAAGTTCTGGGATCTCCTTGAGTTCTGGGATCTCCTCAAGTTCTGGGATCTCATGGAGTCCTGTGATCTGCTTGAGTACCTTGATGTTCTCGAGATCAGGGGTCTCCTGAAGAGCAGGGGGCTTGGCAGGAGTGAGCTCCTTAGGCTGTGGATCACACAGTACTTCAGAGGAGATTACCTCAGGGAGGACAATCTCTGTGAGCAGGTCTGAAGTCACATTGAGGGTGAGTACGTCTGCACCATGCTCCTCTGTTGGTTCCTCTGGGGCTTCTTGGATAATGTCCTCAGGAGGAGGAAGAGCAGGGGCAGCTGACTCCAGGTGAACCAGCAGCACTGTGCCTGAAGATATCATTCAAACATTTTAAAATATTTATTATGCCCTCTACAGAGGTGTAGGTTATGGTAGTAACACTTTAGATTAAGGTTCCCAGTTAAATAGATTTTTAAGAAGAAGAAGTGAACTTTATTGATCTCACACTGGAGAAATTCTTCTCTGCATTTTAACCCATCCTATATATACTGTATATATATTAGGAGCAGTGGGCAGCACACATTAGGGCGCCCGGGGACCATCTCCATGATCTTCTTGCTTCGGCTTGGTCAGGACCTAAGCTGGAGGTACCTATGGTGCATGTTTTGGGAAGTATCTTTCAATATATTTTCTTGGGGGTCTTCACTTAAAATTAGAGCTCACTGAGTTGTAATTTTTGATACCAGTCACAGGCATGTCCATTCTTTTTTACTACTTCACTTTACGATTTCCAATGCTCTGGATGTGAATTATCTCTCATCTATTTTCGATATTATGTTGTTACAAAAGTACACCGTGTGACTTATTAACAAGCTTGTTTATTGAGGCATAAACTTGCTTAAAATAAGAAGTTATATTTTCATAGTACGATTATTCATGGAAAAGTAGTCCATAATTGAGATTAGGGAACTGGAACACCACTTTATAAATGTTATGATAATAAAGCCTTTGTAAATTTATTGTTAACCCGTCTTCTTTTATAATCAAATGAAGTCTGTTTATTAAGGGCTTGAATACAACTCATGAATCACTTGGTTTGTTGATAATAATATAATAAGCATCTTATTATTGCTCACACTCCTAGTTTAGTGTTAATGGCTGATTAACATTATAAAACATCTACAAATGATAGTTAATGCTTTATAAGTCCATATAGAGAAATGACAAGTGCTTATTATAGCCTTATACATTCTTTACTAAGGAAAGATATTTTAAAGCGTTGCCCTTACATGGACTCAATTACAAGTTTTTGTATGTAAAAATTCCTTGCCTCCCAGCAGACCTTGTCCTTGTAACCTGGCCTATAGTGTAACCTGCTTGTCTCCATGAAGATTTAATGGCATGTTTAATGGCATGTGGAACATTCAAAGAAAAGCAGTAACATATTTGATGTCTTCTGTTGTGTATCAGTAAAGTAGTTTTGGAGATGGACCAATCCAGCCTTTTCAGTTTCAGACTTTAATTAGCTGTCGGTACCCAAATATCAATCAATAATCAACTAACTATAAAATTGCTTCATATGAATAGAGGGTCAAAAATTATGAGACATTCTAGGCCAAAAATCAAGTAAATACATTTTAACTAGTCAACACTTCTGAAATTAAGATTATTCTGAATTAAAGTCATTGTAACTTATGTCAAATATTCATTTTGGGTTTTTCTTACACCACTGTTATCCTGCTGCTAGGAGTTGTTTTTAAAATTGAACTTGCGGTGCCAATTTTAATTAGCAGAAAAATGTTCACATGTACACAGGCATTCAACGCTCCGTCTGCTGTGAAAGCAACACATCTCCAGATAATGAGCAGTTTCACAATCTCCACACAGTTTTTTATCAGTGTGTTTATGGCTGTATTTATGAAATGTTTTTTATTTGTTTTTAAAGGGCCCATATTACACCATTTTCTGATCTATGTTATAATGGTTTTTCCTCATTAGAAGTATACCTGGTGTTTTGTTTTGTTTCATTCACATTCATTGTGTTAACACAAATCCTGCATGTTTAGGCTGAGTGAAAACACTGTGGAAACATCTTGTGATGTCATGTTTTAACACAGGAAGTGCTCCATTGCGCTTTTAAACCCAATACACACCTTCACTAGAATCATTTGCATATTTTCAGACCTGGAATTTCCAGTCTCTGCTGAACTAATGGTAGTAATAATAAAGGGTTACTCGAATATGTGTGAATGAAACAAAACACCAGGTATGTTTTTGATGAAGTAACAATGTTATAACATGTCTTAAAACTCACAATTGATCAATAACAAGACAATGCATTATGTACTTTCCCTATAGCTTAAAGGTCCCATGGCATGAAATTTTCACTTTCTGAGGTTTTTGAACGTTAATGTGAGCTCCCCTACCCTGTTTAGGGCCCCCCATGATTAAAAGTTGCGAAATGTCTAAACTAATCATTTGCGGTCCTTTTCTGCGTTCGAAAAAACACAGCTCAAACGCGCGATTCTGAACAAGGCAACTATGTGACGTCATATCGAAAAATGCAGCTCCACCCCCCGTCTGGATGTCTACCCACCGTCTCTGTAAATCACGCCCAGAGAGTTTGGACCGCGAATGAGCTACACAATGCGAAATGCGTTTTTTTTATTTGCCTGGAGGCACGTGAGAGTGTTTCTAGGCTCGGAAGTCCTTTATCTGAGCCTGTGGACATCTGAAACAGCAGTGGTTTAATTTTATTTTCTGTGAAAATGTGTTTTTTTCATTGAAATGCCTCTCCTTTCTTCCTCCGCCCTTACACATGCGGAAGTGGGTCACAGAGCACAGCGGAGCGCTAATCCAGGAAAGAGCAGAGAGTTTGCACCCCCCACCCGCAGCTCGCACCTATCTCTGTCCTTCTCATTTGCATTCAAGCAACAATGCCCAGAATGAGGTGTTCAGAGAGTTATTTTTTGACTCTGACTGTGTACATGTGTTTTTCTCATGCGAGTGTTGATTTTGAAGAAGGATTCATTTACAGTATTCGGGAACCATTAAAGCACCATATAAAAGCATCAAGAAGTACCATGTCACGGGACCTTTAAATACGTTTTATATCTCTATGGCTTGCTATACTTGTTTTGGTTTGGTCCTGGTTTGATCCTGGTTTAGTCTTGATGTATACTTCGTTTTGATCCTGTTCTAGTTCTAGTGTATTCCTAATCTAATCTAGGTTTCGTCCTAGTTTAGTCTCAATCACAAAATTGTGATTGGGGCATGAACAGCACTTAAATTACTTAACAATAAATATTTTCAACTAAGATTTAGTAGTTGAGGGAGGAAAATCTGCATTACCAAAATGTGTACAAATTCATAAATAAATAATCTCCATTCATTGTTTTTTTTTCTCTTTTCCAGCTCAGAATATTCTTAGCTCTATTCCCTGGACTCACTGTTTTGTTTTCCTGATGTTTTTTTTTTTTTTATAGAGCCAGAGGAGGAGCCACGTGAGATTGTCAACAACACCATTCCAGAGGGTATGACTTTCACCTTTTTTGTTTTACTGAAGGATTTTAGATTTTATACATAAGGCTGGTAATCTTGTTTTTCAAATTGTGAAAGGAGAACATCTGCATGACTAGTTAGTTTCCACATCATTAACATAATCACAAGATGTTTGGGCATGTGCACATCTTAAATGGAAATTATTCATTCACTGCACACCTGGAGTGGTTAGAACAGGCTTTTTCAGATGGGGAATTGCAAAAAGTACCAACATATTTGGTTTTCCAAATAGCAGGAGATCTAAACCCAAACTATACCTGGCATAAACAAGGTAAAAAAAAAAAGAAAAAGATTAAATCTCTAAAAAAGATTAAATTTCTGAAAAAGATAAAATCTCTCAAATGAGACTAAAGTATGCACTTCAGTCTTCTTATCTCTGCATAAATCAAATACTCAAATAATAAAAACTGCAGAGGGCTCCATGTATCACTCGTGGTACATGTACTCCAGTTTGGGAAATGCTGATTTGAAGTACTATTATAGCACTTTGTGTAGTAGTACAAGAAGCAACAGCAGCAGCAGTAGTAGTAGTTGTAGTAGTAGTTGTAGTAGTACCAGTAATAGGTAGTAGTAGTTTATTAAGAAAGTGGAGTATGTGTAAGTGATGGTGCTGGTCGGAGGGGCCCATAGCGCAGATAGGGAGTCTCGCTACTGTCAGTCTGCCCCATGGCAGCTGTGGTTACAATAGTAGCTTACCACCACAGAGTGTGGAGTCAGTGAATAATGATCTGTAAACAGCTTTGGGTGTCTTGAAAGGCGCTATATAAATGCAATGACTAGTTAATTAATAGTACTATTAGAAGTAGTAATAGTAGTAGTAGCAGTAGCAGTAGTAGTAGCAGCAGCAGTAGAAGCAGATGAAGTAGTAGTGGTAGTAGTAGCAGTTAGTAAGTACTAGTAATACTAACTATCCTGTATTTTGTCTAGTGAAGTACGTGGGCGGTTACCACGGGCTGTTGTCGGGGGTGACGGTGCGCCCGGGCAGTGTGGAACCTCACAGTGTGGTGGAATGTCTGTACGCCTGCAGGGAGGGGCTGGACTTTGGGGACCTGGAGACTCTGGGCTCTGGGATGAAGGTAGGAATAACTGAATCTAATATTTTCATTCAGACATTTCTCTGAAGATTCTCTTAACAAGACAAAGGTTTTTTAAGTGTGAGTATAATCTGCAACTCATAAGAGGCATCTTCAGTTCCAACATGTTAAAGACTGCCCTAAATCTGAAGAGAACTACAGTGAAACTAACCCAGTTTTGTTATTTATGATACATTTGATATAGTCACTGTTTTGCTGACTCATTTGATGTTTGAATTTGATAAATGCCATATTATTTGTGCATTTAGTTCTTAAAAAATGATTATTACATGTCTCTCAGAATTGTTATATTATCTTATCATGAGCTATGTATCACATAATGGATCAAAAAATGAGGGACCCTATGATTCCCTGCCCTATTGGGAGAAAAAACTTGGACTTAGACAAACTTTATTGATCCACATGGGAAATTACAAGGACACAGTAGCTCACACACCACAATATATAGTAATAACAAAGAGCAAAAATATATAAGGGTGCTTCTCCAACTATCAAATAATTTGTGTCCCAGGCAGAAATAAGAAAAACAAAAACACGTTTGTCATTTTTTTATTCATGCTGCACTTACTAGACACAAAGACGAACTTAAAATAAAATATGGTTTTATATTGAGTGTTTTTGCTATTTGTCCTTTGTCCCTTGGCCAGGTTTTGGACTCTCAGTCTCTCATAAGACTGAAATTAAATTTGATTCAACAGGAACTTCATTGACAAATGGCACAGAAATTCCTTATTTTAATGAAAAATATCATGTGCTTGAAAGATATATTAGTATTTTATTTATTTTTCATAAAAAGAACACCTGTCCCTAGGGATCACTGTCATTTCCACCACCCACCACAAAATGTAACTTTTAACTTTTTTTTTAAACCTTTGTCTCCTTGAACCACATCAGTTGTGATGTGACAGGAGCTCATGGCAGGATAGCAGCGTTAGCTCCATGGAAGGAAGGGAAACAAGAACAAAATCAAGGTCAAGTTTTGCAAAACCAAGAGTAGGTTTATTGGTCGTCATTTCCAAACACCTCATATTTCCTTTGAATGTACAAATAATGAGAAAAATACCATTTTATATTGTGTATTTTGAGTATATTTTATGCTAACTCTATTTATTTATTTATTTATTTATTTATTTATTTCAGGGACAAAATAAAACAGAGATTAGCATGCTAATATGTCATGAGATTTTAAAAGAAATGCTAAACATTGTCATTTCCACAACAGTCATTTCCATCACTTATTGTTATTGTTTATTATTATTAATTTAATATTTATGTAATTTCATTATATGCTTCTACACATTGTGATGAAGTAGAACAAATCAAAATATTTCTAAAAATATGTGTTGGATTTTCTAAAAAATATGACCAAATTTGACTGTAGTTGGAGAATCACCCATAAATGATAATAAAAAAATCAAAATAACTAGCAAAAATAGCAAGAGACAGGTAGAGACAAGAGACAAATAAGGCATGATTATATGTACAATATACAATAGGTTACAAGAACAAACCATGCAAAGATGATATGATGATTGTCATGAGATAGACTAAAACTAAGGCTATAAGTCAGATCTATGATGAGTTGTGGTTAGTTTTGTATCATAACTAAAGTACTTTTTGACTGTCCAGGTGCATGTGAACCCGAGTCAGTCTGTGTTGGTTCTGGAAGGAGACGACATCGAGAGTTTTAATCGCGCCGTGCAGCAGGTCACATACAGGAACTCTCTGAGGTTTGCCACGCCTGGAGTCCGCCCCCTCAAACTCACCACCTCACTCAGGTAAAGGACAATACTGAGGATTTCTGTGATCATTTTTAAATTGTATTTATTTATTATTTTCAGGTTAGAACCAGTAGACAAATTAAATACTTCAATAACAATACAGATAAATACACTAAACAACATAGTTTTTGTGCAAACTGATTACAGCACTACAGTGTAGTTACATTTAGAGCAGGGGTGTCAAACTCATTTTGGTCCGGGGGCCGTATCCAACCTATTTTGATCCCAAAGGGGCCAGATCAGAAAACTCATGGCATATATACCCCAAAAATACCAATAAGTCCAAATATTTGTGCAGAGAAACACAAATCTATTACAGAAGTCTTTTTTATTTGATGAACTCTTTCTTTTACAAAATATTATAATATTATGAACAACCTGAAACTTTAAGAAAAATGCAATTTCAGCACAAGCACACAGGTTTCCCATTCACCTCCGTGAACAAATAGGAATTAGTAAATTTATAATAGACGCAGTTAGCGTCCACTGCCATTTTTCCCATGTCATTTTTGACATTTTGCTGATGAGGGTGTCACGGTCAGCAGTCAAAACGATGGTCCTTTAAGAGCGTTTGGAAGTCTTCATTTGTCTTCATTTGTGCTGCTCTGGTGGGAGGGGCCACGCCCAGAGGCGCTGGAGACGCTGCTAGGCTAAGCTGTGCAGAAAAGAGGCGCAGAAAATTAAAATATATTTAAAATATTTTAATAGAAAATTTATATATAATTAAAATATTTTAATAGAAAATCAGCCGAGGGCCAGATTAAAGGTCTTGGAGGGCCTGATCTGGCCCCCGGGCCGCATGTTTGACACCCCTGATTTAAAGATTCACTATGCAACTTTTAATTTATGGAGAAATTATTGATTAATCTAGGATGATCACAGTACGTATCAAACTGATTTAGCATTTATTGAATTGCACATGTTTTTATTGGTAAAAAGTAATCTTATTTAAAAAAAAAAAAAAAAAAAACATCTTTGAACAGGGTCACCTCAATCCAGATCTGACCTGTAACTTGGCCTGATGGGGTCACCTGTTTTTCTCCATCAGATAGATCGATTTTGTTGCTTACTGTGGAAGATTCCAGACAAAATTGCAATAACATCTCCATTGAAACAAGCAGATTTGGACCCTATACCAGAAGAATTACATAAAGCACCTAAGAATGCTTACGTAATTCTTTAATCTTTGGATGAATCAATAAAATTATGGGTTACACAGGCACTGTATATTACACTGTACTATGCAAAGAGCAAGACAATCTTAGAAAAAGTAGATGTATTGAAACAGATGAGCTAATGTTAAAGCCCCTTATTCAAATCCGACTTCTCACTGGTGTACTGAGGTTTCTTATTGCGCTAGGCTAGTTGTTGGAGTTGGAAAAAAAAAAAAAAAAGATAAGAATTTATGGCAATATCAGCCATTCCTATTATAAACTACAATGTGATGATGTCATACTCTAAGATGGGGCTCAAGAGGCAGATTTCCAAACTGATTACATTGTACTTTCTGCTAAAAGTGAATGCACAAAATGTCGATCTGAACATTTCTATTAGTGGCTTCACCCTAGAGCAGAACCCACTGTATGTTTTAAATATATTCATTTTAGCAGCCCCACATCTGTATTAAATAATATTGACCTATCTGGACCAGCTACAGTAAGTTACACTCTGAACACTGACCTCATCAAACAGGGACTTTGCTTCAGCTCAGATAAGGAGCGTGGTCCTGATCCATAAAACACTGCACTGAAAGATAAGACAGATAAGACAGAATATCTTATCTCATTCACGCACTGTAACTTTAGGCTAAGAAGTAAATAACCTTCGAGTTTTTCCATTTGGTGTAACGCTATCTACTGGACCATCAGATCAAAGAATGGACAAAAAATGTGTTTAAAGGTGTATTATGTAACTTTTCTGGTGTGGGGTTTGCCACTTGTTTGTCAGCATGGAGATAATAACGGTCTGCTTAGATTATTCAACTGTACGAGACAAAACATACAGTATTTATTGCGCATTTTCTCAATTACAGGTGTTTTTATTGCTCAAAAACACCTTGATAAACCTGCGTTCTTACTGTGAGCGGGCTGCCTCTCCACAGACCTGACCAGTACCTTAGAGATAGATACATATTTCATAAGAATTAACAAAAAGACTGAAAAATGAATTGACGAAATAATACAAGAATCACATTTTAGAACATGTTTGTACAGATTTAAACTACAGAATTAGCTGTTTTAAGCAGAATAATACAGGAGAATTTGTTGTTTGTGGAGGAAATGATTGGACTTCAAACATTTCCGCCTTCATGATTTGCCAACTGTGTTCATCAAATTGTGATTTCGATTTGAACTTTTTTATCTCCATTTTTCAGATGCAGAAAGATGCATCTGGCATACTCAGTTATGCAGTGCACCTTTAAAATACACCACATACTATAGTAAAATCTACATTCCAATAATCTAATATGAACTAACTCCAGTTCTGTAGCTAGAATACTGTCTTTTACTTGGAGAGAGCGCTGAAGAAAACTGCTCTCCCTGTTTCCGGGTCAGTGCTCTACCATTTCTTAACAACTGTGAATTTGCACTTGGCTTTAGCAGTCACTTTTAGCTGATAAAATATTGATTTTCCTTTGGAAGTACAATCCTCCGCTACAGTGTGTGTGCTATGATTGTATTTGACTACAACAAGCGGCCAAGAATAACACAGGGCATTTTAACCTGCGCAGACAGATAAAATGTCTGGTTTTCAGTTAAATACTAGAAGTTCTGGAAATAACAGTAAAATGAATCAATTGTAAAAAAAAACAAAAAAACAAAAAAACAAAACCAAAGACCATACCATACATTTACATGATTAAGGGTGCACTATGTAACTTTTCTGGTCTGCTACCTGCTTGTCTCCATCGAGATGGCATTGTTTTTTTCCAGAATGTTCCACAATATGGCATTAAACATGTCTATTTTGTATTTTTCCAATTATATATGATTTTATTGCCTTGAAAAATACCATCGGTCTGACCTGTAATTTGGCCATAATGTGTTTAATATTAATGAATGTAAGTGACAGATGACAATATTTGGTTCAAATGTTTGCATTGTGGTAATATTTTAATGTTCTCTACTCTGGAAATACCAGAACGTGTGCATTATTTGATTAATTTAGATCTATGACCAACTTTGTATGCATCAGTGACGTGCAGTCAGGGGAGGCAGTCATCACAGAGAAAGAAAAAAAGTAAAATGAAAAAATAAATGGTTATATTTATCTAATGATTTGTACTATAATAATTTTCTATTTAACTTTGCCATTTTTATTCTTTTTTTTTAATTCAAAATCTCTGAATTTTCACTTTTACCTTTCAAATACTGAGCAGAGACGTGTGGAGAGGCACCGGCCGTTAGTGCCTCACATGGACTGACTGTGCTGTAGCTCAGCAGTGACAGATTCTGCACTAAAGCGGTGGTGAAAAGGCGCCGGGTGAGGCTCGTAGTTACCTGGCCTCATGGTAGAGGCACTCGTGAGCCCAGGGATTCTTCTGCAACTCCAAGAGCAGCAGATTAGAATAAGTGACACAAGCTACAATTTAGAGTTAGCAAGTCAAGTTTAGTAATCTGCTCACTTTTTCTTCTTCTCTTGGTCCTACTTTTTAAGTGGAGGGAGATTTCATTTTAAAGCTCAAACAGTTTTTTTTAAACTGGACTTTCGGTCGAAGCAGGAGGTTATAATTAAAGGAAGACCAACGCAAGAGCTAAAGGGTTTGCTCCAGACTACGGGACGAAAGACTTGCTCTTTTCAAACAGCGTGGTTCACATGAAAAGGCTGACTGTGTGGATGTCCAATAAGAAATCATCTTTTCTATTTTTCCTTCTTTTCTCAACCTGCTGTGACAATGTCTGGACTCAGATGGGATATTGTGACCTGAAAACTTTGCAAAGAAGCCTCGTTAAACATGAGCGGTCCACCACTCACATTCAGAGCCAGATCGCGCTAAAAACGCCGCTATTTTAATTTATGACGCTACTCGGTGTGCTCTGGAAAATGCACTGAACAATAATCAACAAATTTCTGCCGGTACATATAGCTGCAAGCAGCAATCATTTATTTTTAGCTTCACATAAAAAATATTACGAGCTCCAGTCACTTGAGAGAAATTGGCCTTGGGTCAAATTTACTTGCTGACACCTGGTTTACATATTTGTAAATCTGATTGTGATGACGTCAGTGCCTTACCAGATATGACCCTCACCACACGTCACTACTATGCACCAGTTACCTAACTATTCTGACTACCATTGTGAGCTTCCTTTTGCTTAATATTATTTTGAAGCAAGAGTATTTTGTTATTTTTGTCTTCTCTTTCCATCACTGGTTGTTTTGGAGGCAGTTCAAAGTCAAACGTTTGCCCTCCTCGGTTCAGTCTCAGGTTGTATTCCTTGTGGTGATCAGAGTGACGTGAGGAGGTGCCCAGATGGCTGAACAGTGGGTTTCTGCAGAGGTCATTCTATCAGCTATGCTCCCTCAGACAGTGAATTTAACAAACTCTAGTGCAAAAATGCCCTCTGGACCTTTGAGTGGTGAAGAACTGCAGGATGACCCATGTACAGGACTAGTGTTCACTGTATAGTCAGCAGTAAAGCACTTTGAATTACTTTGTGTACAATTTGTGCTATACAAATAAACATATTGCACATTTTCTCAATTACAGGTGTTTTTATTGCTCAAAAACACCTTGAAAAACCTGCATTCTTACTGTGAGGGGGGCTACCTCTCTACAGATCTTACCAGCAATTTAGAGAAATAGAAGTACATATTTTAAACAGTTGATAAGAATTAACAAAAAGACTGAAATATGAACTGATGAAATAATAGAAGAATCACATTTTAGAACATGTTTGTACAGATTTAAACTACAGAATTGGCTGTTTTAAGCAGAATAAGACAGGAGATTTTGTGGTTTTGGAGGAAATGATGGTACTTCAAACATTTCCGCCTTTACGATTTGCCAGTTGTGTTCATTCAAATTATGACTTTGATTCAATTAGACTATTTTACTATTTTATCAGCATTTTTCTGTTTTAAAGTATTTATATGTGTGTTATTTTGCATTATGATTTTAAGTTATGTCTTATTATCTAAAGACAAGAGATAAGCTGGAACATTATAGGCAAAAATAACAATTTAAAAGGAACTTACATGTTTTGAAAGAACAGATTCAGAACCAAGATTATGGATCGAAGCGTCGCTGTGAAAGGAGTTCATTTATGGAATAATTTTGACAAAGAAATCAAAGAATCAAGTACAATAATGACATTTAAAAAATACACAAAATCCAGTGTAATGTGTATGTATGGAAAAGAAAACTAAGTTGTTACGCATAAAAGTGAAGCTTTCTGTTTACAATTGATTAATAATTGTGATTGAAATAGAATGTATTGATGAAATGTTTTATAGTGTTATTGTTATTGTCTGCAAAAGGGAAGAGGGGCAGATAACATAAGATTACTCTTCTTTCTGCTCCCTTTCATTCAATGTTTTTGTATTGTTATCACACTGTTGATGTCTTTTTATAGTTTATGAATGAAATAAACAAACAAAAATAAAAAAATAAATAAAATAAATAACATCTTTAAGGAGAGAAGCATCTGGCAGACACTTCAGTTGCAGTACACCTTTAAAATAGATGACATATTAAAATTTGTGCTACACCAATAAACCTGCCTTACCTTTGCTCCTGCAGGGGTAAACCAGTTGGTTACAAGAAAAAATGTTGTTTACAAATGAGCTGATGCCCTCTCTGTTTTCTTGCAGATGTTTTAATGAGGAGAGCTGCCTGTCCCTTAAACAGCTGGAGGGGTACCTGGTGGTTCTTCAGCCAGATTCCCCACGGATCTCTCTGTCGGGGGTCGGACCTCACCTGGTCCGCCCCGCTATTGAGTTTGAGACCCCACGTGGAGTACCTCTCTTCCCCGAGCTGAGAATCGTGTGCTCCCTCTCTCACGCCGTCAACACAGCGGCACAGGGGATGGAGGGAGGAGGTAAGACAAAACGAAATCATGTTTTTGTTTTATTATTCAGCACTTTGGTAAGCTTTAGTTGTTTCAAATGTGCTTGAGAAATACATTTACTTTGATTAGAAAAACTGACAAATAACAAATAATGACATACCCAAAAAGAGTAGAGGTGTTCTGTTTATTTTATGTCTGATTATTTTATTTTAAACCACAAAAAAAGTCCAAAAAGCTCACAGTAACAGTAAAACATATTGAAAAAACATAAATAACAAGAAAGATTTCAACTAGTGCTGTCAGGCGATTAAAAAAAATATCAAATTAATTACAGGATTTGTAATTAATTAATCTAATTAATCACATTTTAATCTCGTGAGAGAGAGAGAGAGAGATTAAGAGAGAGAGAGGCAACCCACTTTGTGATTGAGTTTGTCAGTTTTTCTGTGGTCGCTTTGCTCATTCGTTTTCTGCGAGCGTAGTTTAGCGAAGTGCGCTCTATCACCAATAACAATGGAACTTGTCTGGACGTGTTTATTGTCCAAATGATCCGTCAGGCTGGAGCAGCTTCGGCGATTGGAAAATTCTTTTTGACAAAAGCTCCAAATCACCGCATTCTTGTTGATCGTCCCGTCTTCGTTCTTTTTATAAATAAACTTGCCGTTCAAAGGCCCTGGCAGCGATTTACTCGCCGCACGCCAAATTTTAAATGCGCATTGAATTGCCACTCATAATTAATTGTGTTAATTTTTATAACGTGTTAATTTGCAGTATAATTAATTAATCTAATTAACACGTTAAACAGACAGCCCTAATATTTATGTTTATAAAACAGTTGTATAAATGCTCCAACTGACTGTATTAATTATTTTTTCAAACTCTAGATCATTCAATAAAACTAGACTTAGACTTAGACAAACTTAGAAAACTATTACTATTTATAGCGCTGTACCTGATTTTTACAGTCTTAAAAAAACACAGTCTTAAAACACAGAACTAGATCATTTTAAACAGTTTACAGTGGTCCAAAGTTATCCTTCTTCACTTACCTTATGCATGCTAATGTGCACTTCCTGACTATTGAATAATATAAAGTTTCAATAGATGTTGACTGGACCCCAGCTGACTTTTTTTTTTGACCTCAAGAGCTGTTTACACAATATATTTGTACTGGGGCCAGACAAACTTTGCACAAATACATGCAAAAAAGTGCAGGGACAGGTCAGGCCATTTTTTATTTTTTTAAATTTTTTTTTAGTCTAACTCCAGCACACGATGTTCTGGGTTATTTACAACTAAGATCCACAAAATTGCATACTTGAATTTTAAAAAAAAGCTTACTTCATTGTCATATAATGAGAAGATAAGATGTGTTGAAAAGTCAAATAATGTTGATTAAGATGAGTACATAAACACTGTTCAGAATTACTCAAATCAAAATATTTGAAATTTGAGTAATTTAGAATGAAACAGAAAATAGTTTTGGCAGTTTAATCATCCCGTGTTTATTCTCACTAATGATGCTGTCATTTTTAATCAGAGCTGGCGTTCATTTGTCTGTGATATTTAAGTGTCATTAAGTTCTGATTAAGCTCCTGTGCACTCTGCCCTTCCTCTCCCCTCTGTTCCCTCTGTCATTCTCTCTTTCTTTTTTCACTCTCTTCTCTGCACCCTTTTTTCTCTCCCTTCCTCTCTCTCCCTCTTTTTTCCTTTCTCCTCTCTTCCCCCTTTCTCTCTCCCTTCCTCTCTTTCCCTTAACTCTCTCCCTCTCTTTTTTCTGTCCTTCTCTCATTTCTTTCTTTCCTTCTTCCTCTCTCCCCCATTTTTATGTCCCTCTGTTCCCTCTGTCATTCTCTCTCTTTCTTTCTTCACTCTCTTATTTGTCCCGTTATTTTCATCTCCCTTCCCCGCTCTCCCTCTCCCTTTCTATGTGATGCTCACACCCTCTCTTCTTTTTCTGTACTTTATTCCGTTCCTTTCTCCTCTCTTCTCGCTTTCTCTCTTCTTTTCTTTTAATGTCCCTCTGTTCTTTCTCTCACCCCTACCCTCTCTCTCTTTCCCTCCTCACTCCTTTTTCTCTCTCTTCTCTCTCGTTCTCTCCTCACTCCTTTTTTCTCTCCTCACTCCTTTTTCTCTCTGCTCTCTCTCCTCTCTCTCCTCTCTCCTTTTCCTTTCTCTTCTCTCTCCTCACTCCTTTTTCTCTCTCTCCTCACTCCTTTTTCTCTCTTCTCTCTCCTTTTCCTTTCTCCTCTCTCTCATCACTCCTTTTTCTCTTTCCCTCTCTTCTCTCTCCTTTTCCTTTCTCCTCTCTCTCATCACTCCTTTTTCTCTCTCCTCACTCCTCTCTCTCTCTCTTCACTCCTCACTCCTTTTTCTCTCCTCACTCCCTTTTCTCTCTCTTCTCTCCCCTCACTCCTTTTTCTCTCTTTCCTCACCCCCTTTTCTCTCTCCCTTCTCTCTCCTCACTCCTTTTTCTCTCACTCCTCACTCCTTTTTCTCTCTCTCCTCACTCCTTTTTCTCTCTCTCCTCTCTCTACTCACTCCTTTTTCTCTCTCCTCACTCCTTTTTCTCTCTCCTTTCTCTCCTCACTCCTTTTTCTCTCTCTTCTCTCTCCTCACTCCTTTTTCTCTCTCCTCTCTCCCCTCTCCTTTTCTCCTTCCTCACTCCTTCTCTCTCCTCACTCCTTCTTCTCTGTCCTCACTCCTTCTCTCTCCTCTCTCCTTCTTCTCTCCTCACTCCTTCTCTCTCCTTCTCCTTCTTCTCTCCTCACTCCTTCTCTCTCCTCACTCCTTCTTCTCTCCCCTCACTCCTTCTTCTCTCTCCTCATTCCTTCTTCTCTCTCCTCTCTCCTTCTTCTCCCTCCTCACTCCTTCTTCTCTCTCCTCTCTCCTTCTTCTCTCTCTTCACTCATTTTTCTCCCTCCTCACTCCTTCTCTCTCCTCTCTCCTTCTTCTCTCTCCTCACTCATTTTTCTCCCTCCTCACTCCTTCTTCTCTCTTCTCACTCCTTCTCTCTCCTCACTCCTTTTTCTCTCTCCTCACTCCTTCTTCTCTCTCCTCACTCCTTCTTCTCCCTCCTCACTCCTTTTTCTCTCTCGTCACTCCTTCTTCTCTCTCCTCACTCCTTCTTCTCTCTCCTCTCTCCTTCTTCTCTCTCTTCTCTCAGCTCTCATGTCAGACGCCGTGGCCCACACTCTGGATGGTTGTGAGGTTCAGCCTTTGGGGGAGGAGCTAAACTCGGAGAGGGAGGAGCTTCTGGTGGACATGGACGTGGTGCGAGAGCGAGGACTGGAGATTATCAACACCACAGCGTACATCGCCATCACAGGTACAGCACTTGCTAAAAAACAGGCAGGAAGGTTCAGGTTCTGATTGTTAATCCTTATTGATGTTCAGGAGCCGAGTCCATCTCCGTGTACGAGGACGTCCTCCGCTCTGTGTGCTATCGTCTGGCCAAAGGCTCCGCCCACTTTGAGAGACGCTTCCGATTGTCCTGCTCCGAGATGAACGGGCGATACACCAGCAATGAACTGACTCTGGAGGTGAGAGATTTATATTTTTTGGCGACAGAAAAATACCACAATATTTACATGGGCTTCAGAATAATGATTCCTTCCTGATTTGAAAGAGCGTGGGAAGACCTTTCCCCATTCAAAAGATGTTTTATTAAAGGGCCACTAAACACCAAAATAATTTTTTTCCTACTGATTAGTTGTGTTAATGGATCTAAAATAGAAGTTTATACCTGTCCCTGGCCTTATTTTGGCATTTTAGTGCATCTTTGTTAAAGATCCCATGACATGGTACTTCTTGATGCTTTTATATGGTGCTTTAATGGTTCCCTAATACTGTAAATGAATCCCTCTTCAAAATCAAGACTCAGTGCATGAGAAAGGCACATGTACACAGACATGGTAAAAAAAAATCTCTCTGAACAACTCATTCTGGGTGTTGTTGCTTGAATGCAAATGAGAAGGACAGAGATAGGTCAGAGCTGCTGGTTCCTTGTTTTAGCGGTGCGCTGTGCGCTGGCCCCACTTCCATGTTTTAAGCGCGGAGGAAGAAAGGAGAGGCGTTTCAATGAAAAAAACACATTTTCACAGAAAATAAAATTAAACCACTGCTGTTTCAGAGGTCCAGAGGCTCAGATAAAGGACTTCCGAGCCTGGAAACATTCTGACGTGCCTCCAGGCAAATAAAAAAACGCATTTCGCATAGCGTAGCTCATTCGCAGTCCAAACTCTCTGGGCGTGATTTACAGAGAGTGTGCGTAGAAAAACAGACGGTGGTGGAACTGCATTTTCCGTGTGACGTCAGAAAGTTTCCTTGTTCAGGGAACAGGGTCGGGGAGCTCACATTAATGTTCAAAAACCTCAGAAAGTGAAAATTTCATGCCATGGGACCTTTAAAAATCTGACTTTTGGGTTAAAAGCCGTGTCTGTACCGGCCTCTCTTAGGATCAACTATGGCCACTACATTTGAATTTCCGTGTTGGTCTAACGGCCGCCAATGAGTCAGATGCGAGTTATTACGTGACAAACACAGCCGGTCTACAGGCGGTCTGTGAGGAGCCCCTCGCAGCCCTACCTCCACCTGGCACTGCTGGGCACTGCGATGTCCCGCTGTGTCTGGACGAAAAGGAAACGCCATGATCCAAGCCATGGTCCACTCTGTTTGAAAGTCTGGAGTGCACCATGTCATGTAGGAACAGAGGGAGGACCCAAAATGCAGGACTACTGTTAAAGTTCTTTAATAACAACCAAAGACTGACCAAAATCCAAAAATCCAAACTGGCAAGACATGACTAATAATGACAAGACAAGCTGAGACAATAGCCGTGTCTCAATTCGCAGTGTGCACAGTTCGGAGTGTGGTTTTAAGGGTGCATACGTCACTTCCGACTCGACAACTGCTGTCCCATTTCATTTTTGTCCCATGCACACTTAAAATGCACCCTGAAAACCGCAGTCGTTTCCATGGAAATTGGGGCCTGAACCAACTGTGCATCCATGCACACTTCGCGCAGTCATATATCCCAGCATGCACCGCGCGCTACTTCTTCTACGGGAGAAAATGGAGTCGGCGGCTGCATTTGGTAGTTGCGGGACCTGTCCCATTTCGCTGATGCCCATGCAATCCACGGAGTGCCTTTAAAACCACACTCCGAAACTGTGCACACTGCGAATTGAGACACAGCTATTGACCTTGACAGTGGACTAACAAAGGGCAGAGGAGGTTTAAATGCAGACAGACACAGGTGTAACACGTGAGGGCAGGGAAAATAATCAACAGACAGGAAGTAAAACAAAAAGTAACAAGCTGACCAGACAAATGTGAAAATAAAACACTAAGGCAGGGCTCTCAAGTTTTGAGCGGGGTCGTGCGTGAGACTGCGTAATTTCCGAGGAGTGGGGGGGGACGAGTGAACAATTTTTCCCGAGGGGCGGGGGCTTGAATTGCGTGAGAAATGCCGTGTGAGCGTGTGAACGTATCGAATTGTCTCTCTCAATGCGTGTGACTTGAGAGTAGGGTGACCACTGGCATGAAACAGGAAAGGAGGACACTTGTGTCCAAAAAGGAGGACAAAGGCCCTAAAGTGAGGACACCTTGTTTTTTGTTTTGTTTTGTTTTTTTCCCTGGGTTGGGGAAAAGAAAAACAACTTATGAATAATGTATGACGTCAACATATATTTATTAACATGGAACACCCATCAAAAAGAAAAATGTGGAAAATTATGGTCAAGATGATATGAGCAAAAAACAATATCATCACTAATTCACTGAAAAACACAGTCTTTGCCATGCCATCATATGCCATGGCAAAGAAGAAATAAGAAATGCAGAACTAGTAGTTCTGCATTTCACTTTTAAGCGGTAAGATCTCGCTACCTGGATTTGTGTAATTCGCACAAAATCCCCAAAATATTATTTGCAATTATGAAAGCTGTAATGTAAATATTGTAATGTATTTTAACTGTCTACATTGAGAGGAAACGTAAGCGAAACCTGTTACGCATGGCACTAAAGAAAACAAATTTTTAAGGGACAGTAATAAGGCGATGAAGATGGAAGAAGGAGCCAAGTTGCACCTCAAAGAGTGGCTGATAGCGCAGATAGAGAGCGGACAATACGAGGGGCTGACGGGCTGTATCAGCTGCGCGCGGCGCACATCGCAAATGTTTGCATACGACACATCGCAGAGTAGCAAGTGTAAATAATGGATGGGGATTTATGACGATTTATGCAAGGGTGGCCGATGAGGGTCCGAAAGGAGGACAAAATGTAAAAAAGGAGGACACATGACAGACGGCCGGACAGGCAGCTCTAAAACCGGACTGTCCGGACGAAATCCGGACGAATGGTCACCCTACTTGAGAGCCCTGCTGTAAATGTTTGTCTAAAGAACAAACTTAAACTACAAAGCAACTAATGAGAGTTATATAAATGAAGTTATTACCTGATGGTTCTCAGTTTGTTTTATCATCACTGCAGTGTGCGCTTAGCAGCTGGAACTACACTCTACAGTCTGCCCAACAACAGAACAATCTATTTTCTGATTGGCTGATTTTTTTTCCAGGGAGCGGGACAGGGAGGAGGGGGAGAGAACGCGCGGTGCCTGCATAAACTGAGCCACACAGACTGATTTTCTGGGCATTAAAAAAAAATAAAAAAATCAGCGTGAGAAATGCCATGTGTGGCGTGTGAGCGTGTGAATACGTCGAATTGCGTGTGTCACACTCTCAATGCGTGAGACTTGAGAGCCCTGCTAAGGGCACACCAAAGGAATAAGATACACAAAATATGAAACAATAAGAGCAAAACATAAACCATGACACACCAGTTCATGCCATGTTGGATTGTTGTGGCTGTCAATCATCGCTCCAGAGCCCGCCCCACACCCGCTTACCCCAACCCGCCGCTCACTCTGGAGGATTTTTCAGATTTTGCTTAGAGGCGGAGTAAAGCTTTGGGAGGGTGTTTAACGGCTCTTTAATATACTGATATTATAATACATTGTGTTATTGCAATGAAGGACCGTTGCTTTACCAGTTCCTTCACATTATGAAGGAAACTTTTGCCTGAAACCTGAAGTATTCCAGCCGTATTGACTAAAGACTATTACCTGAATCTTGTCCTCAGGTGAACTTCCTGCACTCTCACGGCAGCCTGTACCCGTCTCACCTCCTGGCCTCACAGCAGCAGTTCCTCCACCCGTCACATCACGCTGGAGAGCTGAGCGGACACACTTTACCCAACCCACACCGCAACTCAGGTGAAGTTCTGTCACACAAACATTTGACGAGGATGTGAACATGATCAAGTGAATAGACCTAAACTTAAGGACTCTCCAAATGTGAGAACAGAATCTTACCCGGACCCGCCATTCTGTAGTTCTAGTGTTATTTTATCAAATATTTTATCTTCCTTTATGATTTTAATCAAAACAATACTGTAGTATAATAATTACAATTCCTTAAATGGATCTTGCTGTGAAAAGCATCTGGTGCATGGAAGGTTCTTTTTCCCCTGATCACAGTGGAACAGCATAAAGCATTTGTTTTGATTTTCTGTTTTGATTGGTGTTTATTTCAAGTTTGTGCCAAGACAGAAACAATAATCATATACATAATATAAATGCATTGTAAACAACAGAAAAGCTCATTTCTCAAAAAGGAGTGGGAAGAAGAAAAACCTTTAAAATCACATTATCGGTCAAGACATGCATTCAAAACATTTCCTAACATTTTTAGAGCTTTAGACAATATTGTTGACTGACAGTTTCTAATCTTTGGCTCCTTTTCTCATCCTTCCTATCCTCTCCCCCCTATCATCCATCTCTCTCTCTCCATTCATCTCTCCCTCCTTTGTCTCTCTCTCTCTCTTCATCCCTCTCTCTCCATTCCTCTCTCCCTCCTTTGTCTCTCTCTCTCTTCACCCCTCTCTCTCATCCCTCTCTCCTCCTTTGTCTCTCTTTCTTTATCCCTCTCTCTCTATTCCTCTCTCCTCCTTTGTCTCTCTCTCTTCATCCCTCTCTCTCCATTCCTCTCTCCCTCCTTTGTCTCTCTCTTCATCCCTCTGTCTCCATCCCTCTCTCCTCCTTTGTCTCTCTCTCCATCCCTCTCTCTTCATCCCTCTGACTCCTTTGTCTCTCTTGCATCCCTCTCTCTTCATCCCTCTCTCCCTCCTTTGTCTCTCTCTCTTATCCCTCTCTCTCCATTCCTCTCTCCTCCTTTGTCTCTCTCTGTTCATCCCTCTCTCTCAATTCCTCTTTCCTCCTTTGTCTCTCTCTTCATCCCCCTTTCTCATCTCTTTCTCCCTCCTTTGTCTCTCTCTCTTCATCCCTCTCCATTCCTCTCTCCTCCTTTGTTTCTCTCTCTCATCCCTCTCTCCCTCCTTTGTCTCTCTCTCTCTCCATCCCTCTCCCCTTCCTTTGTCTCTCTCTCTCTCCATCCCTCTCTCCCTCCTTTGTTTCTCTCTTTCATCCCTCTCTCCCTCCTTTGTCTCTCTCTCCCCCATCCCTCTCTCCCTCCTTTGTTTCTCTCTCTCCATCCCTCTCTCCCTCCTTTGTTTCTCTCTCTCCATCCCTCTCTCCCTCCTTTGTTTCTCTCTCTCCATCCCTCTCTCCCTCCTTTATCTTTCTCTCTCTTCATCCCTCTCTCCCTCCTTTGTCTCTCTCTCTCTCTCTCTCTCTCCCTCTCTCTCTATCTCCATACCTCTCTCCCTCCTTTGTCTCTCTTTGTCTCTCTCTCTGCATCCCTCTCTCCCTTCTTTGTTTCTCTCTCTCCATCCCTCTCTCCCTCCTTGGTCTCTCTCTCCCCATCCCTCTCTCCCTCCTTTATCTCTTTCTCTCTTCATCCCTCTCTCCCTCCTTTCTCTCTCTCTCTCTCCATACCTCTCTCCCTCCTTTGTCTCTCTCTCCCCCCATCCCTCTCTCTCTCCTTTGTTTCTCTCTCTGCAGTGGTCCCAGGGGCAGCCACTGTCATCATCATGGTTTGTGTGGGCTTCCTGGTCGTCATGGTGATCCTGGGCGTTTTCCGGATCCGCTCCATCCATCGCCGTGGTGAAGGCAGCAGAGGTGGAGCTAAAGAGGGAAGCAACCAATGGGACGACTCCGCCCTCACGATCATCGTCAACCCCATGGAGGTAACGGCCTTGAGACACTCCTAGACATGTTAATATCAGCTTTTTCACAAATTACTTGGTGGCAGTTGAGTGGGACAAATCACCTAAACTCAACTACATTTAAAAAATAACTTGGGCAGGGGAGAGTGAGGGAAAAGGAAAGGGAAAAGAGTATGATTGGTTTAACAGGTATCCACACTTCAAACTCCGCCCCTGCATCCTGGATATAATTAAAACAGTCTTGTGTGATGTCGCATAGTACTTGAACTTGCAGTGGAAAATGGACGCAACTAACACCAGTATACCAAGTCTGCATTAAAACTGACAAAAAGGACTAGGAACAGTACATGATCCTATCAAAACACCATGGACAGAGTTTAGGAGCAAAAAAAGTTGATTAAGGCTGTGTCCCATTACTCTGTCTTACCCCTTCCCCTTTATTTAATTCTTTGTCTTGCCCCTCGAGAGGGCTTGGGGTACGAATGTTCCCCTAAGAAATGGGACACCACTCAATTACCATTTGCGTCATTATCCCTTGCCTCTACCTGGCTCCTACGTCTACAGAGGCGACAACAATTGACGCAAACAAATGTCAAGGATTATCGGGTACCTCAGCTTGGCAAAAAAACAAGCTTGTTTATGCATGAAAGTTTGATGAAAACGATAATGTCGGCTAAACAGACATCACTACAATTAAAACCACAAAAACAGTTCACTAAAAGTAACGTAGAACATAAGTGTCATAATTGTAAACCTGCTAAATTGTTAATTGATAATTACAACTGCTGAAAATACATTTCTGAGACTCCTTGGCTGGTCGATGTGACGCTGCCATCCTGATCCCAAAACCTGCCTGAGCTTGTAGGCGTACCCCTTCGTTTCAAGTCGAGATCTTACTTTGTTTCAAGGGGTATGTAGCCCGAGGTTGTGGCCCGAGCCCTTGATCAAAATTTAAATCGGAGCACCCCTTGTCCTCACATGAACACACGAAGGGGTAAGACAGAGAAATGGGACGCAGCCTTAGTGTTTAGTTCCTCTTTAACACTTAGCAAATTTTGAACTTTTTGAAATTGTTTAACTTTTGAATTTTTTAACTTGTATAAGCGATGACAGTTTTGTTTTTAACACCAGTAAACTCTTGTCCCCTGCAGTCCTACGAGTCTCGCATGGGGATGTCCGCGGACACAGAGGGGGAGGGGGAGGAGGAAGAGGAGGCGCCCGAGTCTCCGGACGACGCCAGCGACGATCAGAGAATCATCATCAAGAAGGAGGGCAGAGACAACAACGTGCGCCGCTACTAAAACCACACTGTATTTATCTGCACCAGTTACCATGGAAACCACATACCGGCTTAACCAATCGAACACTCAAACACCGAATAGAGGCGGGCGATATAAACAAAACAAGTTGAAATGAACAAAACAAGTTGACTTCAAAATATTGAGTTGTTTTTACTTTATTGACTTATTTGTTTTTTGTTTTTTGACTTGATTCAACACATTTCTGTGTAGTTTCAGTATATTGTATTCTTATTTCAAGGCCTTATCTGACAATGGAGTAAGTAGGCCTATGTTATTTATATATTTTTTTTTAAGGAAAAAAAAATTGCCAAAAATATACTCCAGTAAATTTACCTTTTTAGAAGATCTTTTTGCCTTGAAATGAGTATTTAAAAACAATATCAGATACACCTTGAGACTAGTCAAATAATCTTGAATGGCTAAATAAATTAATAACTACTAAAAACTACATACTTTCATTTTCGCTATTCATGCTTGTAATGAATTATTATACAGTCATTTGGTGTTTAAATCAATATTGGTGATCAATGAGACAATATTTCACACAAGAGATGCTCTGGAAAAAAGAAGAGACCACTGCAAAATTATCAGTTTTTACTACTTATAGTTATGTGTTTGGGCAAAAGGAACATTTTAGTTTGAGTCTATAATCTACTGACAACATTTCCCCCAAATTCCAAATAAAAATATTATCGTTTAGAGCATTTATTTGCAGAAAATGACAAATGGTCAAAATAACAGAAAAGATACATGTTTCAGACCTCAAACAATGCAAAGAAACAAGATGAAATTCATTTTAAAACAGCATAATACTAATGTTTACACTTAAGAAGAGTTCAGAAATCAATATTTGGTGCAATAACCCCTATATTTAATCACAGCTTTCATGTGTCTTGGCATGCTCTCCACAAGTCTTTCACATTGTTCTTCGGTGACTTTATTCCACTCCTGGTGCAAGAACTGAAGTAGCTCAGCTTTGTGTTTGTGTTGGAATTCAACAGACGCTGGAATGGAATGGCTGTAATACATGTAGAGATGCTGATTTCAGAAAAAAATGCAGTGGTCTCTTATTTTTTTCCAGAGCTGTATATAAAAAATACCAAGTGCAAAGGTCATTTTTTACATAGCCTAATATATATAATATTCTGATCTTGCATTAGCCAATTGAATATAATCTTCCAAACGTTATATCGCCCACCTTGGTTCACACACTTTGAAAAAGAATTATTATAAGGAATGTACGCTTTCAGACACTTCGCACAACACCCTCACGTCTACTATAACGCCATTTGTGACCTATAGCCGACCAGTGGGCTCTCGTCTCCACCTTATTGTTGAATGGCACAACGTATACCGTTAATGTAACCACCTGATTAAAAAACACCAACCACGAAAAGTGCAAAAAGTATGTCTTAGAATGAGTTGAAATGAACTGAATTCAGAATACTAAATATACTTGAGCAGATTTGACAAGTTTGGTTACATTACATAATTTACTAACTGATTTCAAAACATCTCTGACTGGTTTCAAGATCGTTCAGCCCAAAATAATAAAATAGGTTAAGAAATGGTGCCCTATTTTTCCCTATTGATAATTAAGTCTAACTTGAGAATCACCGTTTTGAAACTAGTCCAGAAATTTTATGAAACAAGTTAAATAATTATGGTTTCGTCAAATAAACATATCTAAACTTCTCAGATTAACTCAAATTTGGTTCTGAATTCATGTAATTTCAACAACTTGATGTATTCTTTCTTGCAGTGCAGAAATGTAATGTAAATGCACCAGTACTAAATCACAAGATGGTAATGTGTTTGTATAGTGTAATGCTGGTTGAATGAAAGTGAATTTTTTAAGACGACATTTTTATTTCACTTCACTGAATGAAAACCTTAAAAATCAGTCGGTTCAGAGCTCACAGGCTTTGTACTATTGTAAACGTACAAGTCTTCATTCTGGTGCATTGTCAGTTTTCTACGTAAAGCTGTGTACAAGCTCCATTTCTCAACACATTCCTCTGAGCGTATCTGATAAAACCTGCAAATATGGCCGCCACAAAGGTCTAAGAGGTCTGGACTGCAGGAGAATGCGACTACAATGTTTATTACGAATGTGAGGACTAAACCAGGACTAAAGCAAGTCTACACTAGAACTATGACAGGAGGTGGTACACAAGAACTAAACCAGGACTAAAGAAAGTCTACACTAGAACTATAACAGGAGGAGGTACACAAGGACTAAACCAGGATTAAAGCAAGTCTACACTATATCTATGACAGGAGGAGGTACACGAGGACTAAACCAGGACTAAACCAGGACTAAAGCAATTTACACTAGAACTATAACAGGAGGAGGTACACGAGGACTAAACCAGGACTAAAGCAGGTCTATTGTAGAACTTAAACTGGTTTATTTCAGGGTCAAAGAAAGAAGGCCAACCAAGCCTAAATCTTGCACAAACCAAAGCTAAAGTAGTAAATTAGAAGTGAGCCACATCTAAACCAGGTTTAAACAAGGACTTAACCAAGTCTAAACTAGTCCAAACTATCCAGGTCTAAACCTGCAGGGCTAAACCAGCAAGATCAAAAGAGTTATAAACTAGGGTAAAGCCAGTTCTAAACCAGCACTAAGGACAATAATAGGGACTATACCAGGACTAAACTAGGACTAGGATTAAACGTAGGCCCAACTGGAACTACACCCAGTCTAAACCAGATCTAAACTAGAACTAAAGCAGTCAGGTCTTAACTAGAACTCAGACTAAACCAGGTCCAAACCAGGATTAAAGTAGGACTAAACCAAAACATGGCTAACACAGACTGTGCCGTTTGAATATTCTGTGTGCAGTCCTGCTGAAATGATGATGGCGGACATTATTGCAGGTCACTAAACTACAAACCTCAGCTTTTAGTAAAATCAGCGCTCCAGCGTAGCTCCATTAGCCTTTGACACTCTTTGTTGGAAAAGGCTTTTTGGCCAATTATCACTCGTGCCGCCGAAGGAACCTCTGACTCCTCATATATGACCAGTGGATTGTTTCTGAGCTACAACTATGACTGCACACGGCTTTCAAATCTACTGCGACACACACTGCAAAAGACAACGTCAAAGCTGGTGAGAAATTACTTGAATTTAGTAGTTTTGAGTAGTTTTAACACATTGAGGTTAATTTATTTAAAAATATTAGATTGCTCAGTATAAAAACACAAATAAGGATGACTTTAAATGCACATATTTTGAGTACAATTTACTCAGAACGTATTCTTCCAGTTAACATAAAATATTAAAATAGAAAAGATGACATAATACATTAATTTGAATTTGTCAACCTGAACCAAAGTTCTACAAAAAATGTAAATACAGTTAATGCATCTAATCAGCAAAAAATAAAATAAATACTACTCGAATCTAGACACGCTTTTGTAAAGTTCAAGTCATTTTTAACAAATTTGAATTTGTGTTTTTGCAACGCACTTCCATGGCGCTACCCCTGTCCCTGCTGTTTCCAGAATGTAGGCTCAGCTTGGGCAGTTTTGATTGTATTCTATGAATTTTCTGTACATAGAATGATGAATATTATATAATGTTATTATTACTACTATTATTGCAGACAGTCCGTATACTTCATCTGCACAATTTAAGAAAGAGCAGTTTATAATTTTATATTTGTGTTCCCATCAGAAGAAATCATTGTAATAGCATCAGTAAAAGGTATATGATAAAATAATAATAGTAGTAGTGATAAGGTTGATATCTCTGGCTTTACGAGTGTCACCTAATTTATGTGTAATATTGTTGTAATTTAAGAATATTTGAAATACAAATGAGTGAAAATGGCACTTGCTGTGATGCCTAAAAACTGTACATCTCACGTGGTCCATCTTTCACCGGGTGATATTTGAAGCTATATTTAACATTTTTATGATAATTTTATTTACACGAAAATTGAAAATCTTTTGTTATAAGAATGTAAAACTATGTGCTCCTCACTCCCTCTCTCCACCTCCTCCACTCTCCCTCTATGTCTCTTGCTGTTTTGTCTGTGTATAGCCTCTCAATGTGCAGTGCTAACCTCGTCGGTAAATAAAAGCCTGTTGTTTTTGAGTGTGACGTTAAGAAGGAACAAAACATTGCAATGATAAATAAACTTATATTAGAAAACTATGTTACTATCTGAAAACGAAGTAAAAAGGCATACAGTGACGATGATGATGGATTATGCTGACCTGTTGTTGTTGATGAGAACTGTCAAAACATTACAAAATTCATAATAAAATCACTATATGACATCTCAGTTTCATTCATTTTTAGTTATAGTAGAAAGATCGATTAAATATTTACACAAGACATATAATTATCTTAACCCTAGAACACTTTTGCTATAAAAAAGTAACACCGTCACTTTTGCTGGGTAATTTTTACCCAACAAAAAGTAGGCCTACTTGTCATGAAAAATAGATCAAAATATGACAACACATGATAAATTAGAGTGGTTTTCTTTTATTTTCAACTGTAGTATGTGTAACAAAATGAAAAAAACATGCTCTAAAATTACTGGAGAAAAAAAAATGATACTAGAAACTTGGTATTTGGTCCATCCATTCCTGGGACATGTGAGACTTCCCTGGTGAAGCACAGAGGATAGGAGAGAGGAACAAAAAATAGTATTTTTTCAGTGGGTAAAAATGACCAGTTGACTAAGATATTGTTTTCACCATAAGAATTCCCTTTGAAATCACCACTTTGTGATATTTATTCATAACCACTGCACTAAATAAGGACAGATACACATTCCAGGACCACTCTTACTTACCTATTCCTCACATCCTCTTACATTAAATTCATTACATTCTTACATTCCTCTTTCACTGTTGCCGGGTGAAAATCACCTGAAAGCCTGTAGGAAAAAGTGGGCTTTGGGGTAGGGAAAAAACTACACCTTCAAAGATGTCAAAAACAATGGTGAAGCTCCCCAGGGACCCATGACACTCAGAAAAATGCAACATATTGAAAATCATGTAAATGCTTTTGCTCAGGTGAAAATCACCCGGCGATAGTGCTCTAGGGTTAACCCTTGAACTCATAATAGGCATTTTGTCCCATCTTTATTAAATGTTTTATAGGTTTATAGAATTATATATTGTCATCTGAAACCTAATTAAATGCATTGTACTTTCAAGAAATACCCACAAGGAAAACACATTATGGATTATGCATTATGGGACCACACATAGTCTATCATTATATTAGTTTGGCCCATAATCTATATAGACCACACATAATTGAGTAGTTTGATACCATCTGAAACTGAAAGTTGTTATATCTGTATTGACCATAGACCAGGGGTGTCAAATATGCGGCCCGGGGGCCAGATCCGGCCCTCCAAGACCTTTAATTTGCCCCTTGGCTGATTTTCTATTACATTTTTAATTATATTTTAATTTTCTATTAAAATATTTGTAATTTTCTGCGCCTCTTTTCTGCTTTGCATGTTTGAGACAAGGTACCTTTGTGAAGAGGTTTTCCCAATAATGAACATGAATAAAACAAAGCTAATGCAGAAGCACTGAATGACATTCTGAAGTGGGCAGCTACTCAGGACATGGTGCCTGATATTGATGCACTTGTGCAGGCTAAAAGAAGCCAAGATTCAAGAGCAAAAAGAAAGCATGACTAAATTCTGTGAAATGCTTACAAGTTAATGTTAAAACACTGTGTTGAAATTGCATTTTTCTTAAAGGTCCCATGGCATGAAATTTTCACTTTCTGAGGTTTTTGAACGTTAATGTGAGCTCCCCTACCCTGTTTAGCCCCCCCCCCCCCCCCCATGGTTAAAAGTTGCGAAATGTCTAAACTGAGCATTTGCGATCCTTTTCTGCGTTACAAAAAATTGGAGCTCAAACGGGCAATTTTGAACAAGCCACCTTATTGACGTCAGATTGAAAAAAGAAATGCAAATGCAGTTCCACCCCCGTCTGTCTGTACTCAGCGTCTCTGTAAATCACGCCCAGAGAGTTTGGACTGCGAATGCACTAGGCAATGCGAAATGCGTTTTTTTATTTGCCTGGAGGCACGTCCAAGTGTTTCTAGGCTCGGAAGTCCTTTATCTGAGCCTCTGGACCTTTGAACAGCAGTGGTTTAATTTTATTTTATGTGGAAATGTGTTTATTTTTCAATGGAACGCTTCAAATCTCTCCCCCCGTGCAAAAACAAGGAAATGGATCAGCTGGAGCTCAGAGCTGAGAGCGGAGAGTTTGGCCACGCCCCCACCCTCTACTATAGGCCAGCTCTTTTCTCCTCATTTGCATTCAAGCAACAATGCCCATTATGGACTGTTCAGAGAGAGAAAAATTACTCTTTCTCATCTTATCTCTGTTTCTCATGCACTGAGTGTTGATTTTGAAGAAGGATTCATTTACAGTATTAGGGAACCATTAAGGAGCCATATAAAAGCATCAAGAAGTACCATGTCATGGGATCTTTAAAGTTTCAAGTTGTTGATAATATTATAATATTTTGTAAAAGAAAGAGTTTGTTGAATAAAAAAGACTTCTGTAATAGATTTGCATTTCTCTGCACAAATATTTGGACTTATTGCTATTTTTGAGGTATATATGCCATGAGTTTTCTGATCCGGCCCCTTTGGGATCAAAGTAGGTTTGATACAGCCCCCGGACCAAAATTAGCTTGACACCCCTGCCATAGACTGTAGGCCGACTCCTATTCTATATCCAGTCATAGTTCTCAAATTTTAAGTATTTATTATTTGTCTTTCTGAGTATCACCAGATCTAAATCAGGACTAGGCTGGTAAATTAGGGCTAAACTATGGCTAAAACTAGAGATGTTTCTAAATAATTATAAACCCAAATGAGGACAAAATTGACAAAATAATGGATAGATTTGTGTTGAAATCAAACATTCAAACAACAGAGAGCCCAGTACCATCAATACCATCTACAGTGACACTACCACATTTCCCTCACTAGGTGGACCTTTCCTATTGTATGACACGGCTCTTTTACGCCATCTAGTGACAAATTATGAATCAGTCCGTTTTCAAACCTTTTCCAAATTGCATCTCCTTCATTTTGTGTTTACTATGCAGTTTATGGTGTTTACACTGTCCCGGATCAACCCACACTGGACTGTCATTTTCCAAATAGAATGCACTATTAGCCATGCATTTAAATTAAAGTGCTTCAATTTGCGTTTACAGTAAATACATTCGTGCTTATTGCTTATATGGTCAACGAAAACTAACAAACAAAAGCGGTGAGCAAACTTAGAACTAAACTCAGATAATCATGGGTATGTGGTTTATAAAGTAAAACAAACTGTCCAGACGCCAGAGATGCATTTACCAAGATTTATTCCAGGTTTTAACAGGCAAACAACAAGCATAATAGTATAAAGCTTCTGAAATCAGCATCTTTACATGTATTACAGCCATTCCATTCCAGCGTCTGTTGAATTCCAACGCAAACACAAAGCTGAGCTACTTCAGTTCTTGCACCAGGAGTGGAATAAAGTCACCCAAGAACAATGTGAAAGACTTGTGGAGAGCATGCCAAGACGCATGAAAGCTGTGATTAAAAATAAGGGTTATTGCATCAAATATTGATTTCTGAACTCTTCTTAAGTGTAAACATTAGTATTATGTTGTTTTAAAATGAATTTGATCTTGTTTCTTTGCATTGTTTGAGGTTTGAAAACATGTATCGTTTTTGTTATTTTGATCATTTGTCATTTTCTGCAAATAAATGTTCTAAACGATAATATTTTTATTTGGAATTTGGGGGAAACGTTGTCAGTACTTTATAGACTCAAACAAAAATGTTCCTTTTGCCCAAACACATACCTATAAGTAGTAAAATCAGAGAAACTGATAATTTTGCAGTGTATCTTATTTTTTTTCCAGAGCTGTATATGTTTAGGCCTATTTACTGCCTCTCCTGCTGGCTGGTAAAAAACATAGACCCACCCAGTGCACTCTGGCTCCACGGATTAAACCAAAAACAAACAAACAAACAAACAAACAAACAAGCAAACAAACAAACACACTAACTGACTGACTGACTAACTGACATGACAAACAAAAATAATAAACTCATTTCAGAATAGACAAAATAAGCAAATAGCTCCTGCAGAAATGTCTAGTCTAAAACCACTAAACTATTTCTTTTCTGGGGTCATCAGCTGGACTTCGGTCAACAGGCACTGCGCATGTTATTTCGTGCGTAAAAGCGGCTCCATTGCGCTCTTTTTACGCGCTGACGTCTGTGCGTAAACGTGTTCCTGAATACCGACCGTGACGCTGGTTTGGGAGACTCCGAGCAGGCTGAGCACAGGCGAGCAGCAAAAACATTGAAGGTTTGTGGCATGGAAGAGAGAAGCTAAAAAAAGAGGACTTTTTTTTATCTTGGAAGGACCGGATCGGTGCTGGTCGGCCCGGGAGTCGACCCAAAAGACACCGGGAAAGAGCGACTGAACCCGGGTTTAGCAGCGCCTGTCTGGTGAGGTGATAACCATGCTACAATATTATCAGTATTTTCCACATCTTTTTGTTACAGCTTTGATTGCATTGGCGAATTTGTTTACTTAAATACATGTTTTGGAAGTGAAAGTGTCTCTTGGTTTCTCTTTGCAATATTTAAAGAGTACAGTGTGACAATTTTTGCGATATTCTGAAGCAAACATGCACACATTAGTTTTCCAATTGATTGTCTAGCTAGTTTGTGGACAATGGAAGATGAAATCAGATTAGGGGAGCATTATTTTACTCTGTAAATGGTAAACACGGAATTGGCTGGTCTTTTTCAACACTAGAGGAGTTATATCATGTACATGGTTCATTGCAGCGGGCTCCTCAGGCCAAAGCAAATGAAGCTTGACTAATGTAGTGCAGACTTGTATAATCACACCATTGACTGTAGATTCCTCTTTTAATTACAGTTTATAATTTTGTGCATACTATTCTGATTGCTTTACATCCACATACTTTGAATTAGGTCAAAATTACAGAAGTCGCATTAATGTAATCTGTAACTTTTCTAATTCACCACCTGCTTGAATCCATGAAGGTGTTGGTGCTTTTTTACCTGGAATGTTACATAGTGTATCTGTACTGATATGTTTATTCAATTACAATAGTTTTATGTTTTATGGCTAAAAGAAAAAAAGAGGAAAAATCGCTTTCTTGCTGTGTGTGTGTGCTCTTCAGTTCTGGTCAGACGCTGGTGGACACTGTCTATACAGTTAGGAAAATAAGTATTTGAACACCCTGCGATTTTGCAAGTTCTCCCACTTAGAAATCATGGAGGGGTCTGAAATTTTCATCGTAGGTGCATGTCCACTTTGAGAGACATAATCTAAAAAATAAAATAAAATCCAGAAATCACAGTGTATGATTTTTTTTTTTTTTTTAAACAATTTATTTGTATGATACTGCTGCAAATAAGTATCTGAACACCTATCTATCAGCTAGAATTGTGACCCTCAAAGACCTGTTAGTCGCCTTTAAAAGTCCACCTCCACTTATTATCCTAAATTAGAAGCACCTGTTTGAGGTGGTTAGCTGCATAAAACACCTGTCCACCCCATACAATCAGTAAGACTCCAACTACTAACATGGCCAAGACCAAAGAGCTGTCCAAAGACACCAGAGACAGAATTGTTGACCTCCACAAGGCTGGAAAGGGTTATGGGGCAATTGCCAAGCAGCTTGGTGAAAAAAGATCCACTGTTGGAGCAATTATTAGAAAATGGAAGAAGCTAAACACGACTGTCAATCTCTCTCGGACTGGGGCTCCATGCAAAATCTCACCTCGTGGGGTCTCAATGATCCTAAGAAAGGTGAGGAAACAGCCGAGAGCTACACGGGAGGAGCTGGTCAATGACCTGAAAAGAGCTGGGACCACCGTTTCCAAGGTTACTGTTGGTAATACACTAAGACGTCATGGTTTAAAATCATGCATGGCATGGAAGGTTCCCCTGCTTAAACCAGCACATGTCCAGGCCTGTCTTAAGTTTGCCAATGACCATTTGGATGATCCAGAAGAGTCATGGGAGAAAGTCATGTGGTCAGATGAGACCAAAATACAACTTTTTGGTCTTAATTCCACTTGCCGTGTTTGGAGGAAGAAGAATGATGAGTACCGTCCCAAGAACATCCCTACTGTGAAGCATGGGGGTGGTATCATCATGCTTTGGTGGTGTTTTTCTGCACGTGGGACTGGACGACTGCACTGTATTAAGGAGAGGATGACCGGGGCCATGTATTGCGAGATTTTGGGGAACAACTTCCTTCCCTCAGTTAGAGCATTGAAGATGGCTCGTGGCTGGGTCTTCCAACATGACAATGACCCAAAGCACACAGCCAGGATAACCAAGGAGCGGCTCCGTAAGGCATATCAAGCTTCTGAAGAGGCCTAGCCAGTCTCCAGACCTAAACCCAATAGAAAATCTTTGGAGGGACCTCAAACTCTGTTTCTCAGCAACAGCCCAGAAACCTGACTGATCTAGAGAAGATCTGTGTGGAGGAATGGACCAAAATACCTCCTGCAGTGTGTGCAAACCTGGTGAAAAACTACAGGAAACGTTTGACCTCTGTAATTGCAAACAAAGGCTACTGTACCGAATATTAAAATTTTCTCAGTTGTTGAAATACTTATTTGCAGCAGTATCTTACAAATAAATTGTTAAAAAAAAATCATACACTGTGATTTCTGGATTTTTTTTATTTTTTTATTTTTATTTTTTTAGATTATGACTCTCACAGTGGAACCCTAACCCTAACCTACGATGAAAATTTCATCCCTCCATGATTTCTAAGTGGGAGAACTTGCAAAATTGCAGGGTGTTCAAATACTTATTTTCCTTACTGTATCTGCCTGCAGGGATGAGCTAACTACAATGAAATTACTCTGAAACTATCGCACCTATTTCTTTTCAGTTTCTGTTAGTTAGGTAAGCCAGTTTTCTGTTAGTTAGGTGAGCCTATTAAATATGCAGTGGGAGTGGAGTGTGGGGTCTTGTTAGCAGAACCATTCAGGGCCATAATGGGTGTTTTCACACCTCTGGACCTGACCTGTTGCCCTATTGTTTTCTTTGTTTTGATTTAGGTTTAGTTATAAATGGGAGACAAATTATGTCTGAGACCCCCATTTCTGTTCAAGGAAGGATTCTTTCTTTTTTGCTGTGATAAGACTCCCCTCTCCACAGATCTGACCTCTAACCTGGGATAGTGGTGTCACCGACTTGTCTGTATGTGGATCGTTCCATGGTGGCTTTAATTGTATCACAATAACTTTCCATGAACGAAAAGTTGCACAACGTGCCCTTTACTGGGAAAAAAAAAAGTAATTAATGAATGAATTTGTAGTGTAAACAGTACGGCGTGTGCTCAGATGACCCATGTCTGATAACGTGTATTTATATAGTTTCATAATCCCCTTGCGTATTTGACCCTAATCATGAACACATTTGTTTAGATTTAGAAATAAAATAAACTTAAATGTTCTACAATTCACGAGTTGCCCTGTTCCTGTCCACTGGACACCTATATGGTTATTTATTTATTTATTTTGACTGATTCATTGTCATTCGTTTGCAGGGATTTTTATATTATGCAATCCTGGTACATTAATGGCTATACGGAAGATTTTCAGTGCGTTTATAACTGCACCATTTACTAAAACTGCTTATAAAGTGCTGTAAAAGGAAATCTGATTTGATGTGTGTACAGAAGTGGCATCCACAGTAATGGGAAATTATTATGTAAGAGAAATTAGTGGCCTGGAAAGAAGCAGATGGGACATGGGTTATGGAGTTACTGGAGTGCAGACAACCTTCGGGATTTCACCTTCGTTAAGTACTTCTTGTTACTGTGATGGATGGCAGGGCTGAATGATTTGGGAAGAATATCTAATTGCAATATTTCGTAAAAGCACTTTGATTAGATTTGCGATTTAAGGTTTGCATTTTAAAAGCTTTCACAAAAATTGAAAAAAAAAAGACACATGTTTGGAAAGGTTGAAACTATAGGATTAGCAGTTTGCTTTTAAAATTCAGAATAAGACAGGGTATTTTGGTTTATATGGAAGAAATTATGGTACTTCAAAAATGGCAGATTGCGATTTGTTTATTGTGTTGATTGCGTTTAATCTTGCAGCCCTAATGGATTGTACAGTCTAGTTCAGAACTGTTCAGAACTTTTGCTATCTATGTAATAATACTAATAATTGCATTTATATAGTGCCTTTCAAGACACCCAAAGCACTTTACAGTTCATTCACTCCACACTTATATAGGTGTATTTTTCTGTATTCCTGATAATATATGTATTTTTTGGTAATTTCAAGCAATTAAAACACCTGTAAAAGATACTAGAAAAGATCCTCGATACTAATTGATGTTAAAAGTAGTAGCAACTAAATGGTGTAACTACCTATGTCGTTTCTCCAGCAAATGAAATTACTAATATGGTATTTTTTCACTCTGATTTCCAGGTGTTTTGGGGTTCACCTCTTCAGCTGTCGCCATGGCGATGCGGGACTTGGTGGAGGCAGAATGTGGAGGGTCCAATCCCCTGATGAAGCTGACCGGTCACATGACCAAAGAGGGCGGGGCCTGGAGACACCGGTCCACACCAACAGTGAGTTTTAGCTGTAATGTGCCATTTAGATTATTTAGTTTTGTTACTAGAGTCATTAAATTAAAGTTCTTCTATTAAAACGGTTCTAAAGTTGTGCACGTGCCCAAAATGCATGTGCATACCAGTGATGTGCCAAAGATTTTGTGATGGTTGGAAACGGAACATGTTTTGAAACTTTAAAGCAATTCAGCCTTTTTTTTCTAACCATACAAGACACATGAGCATTTCAAATGTAGCTAAAAACAATAGCTACTAGCTTAAAAAATGTGATACAGCGTTGTGTAGGCCATCTGTTTTTCATCTCTGCCATAAGGAAACAAAATTATTGCACTGAAGTTGAACAATACACAGCTGTATGAACTGTGTTGAATTAAATTTATTTAATGCTCATAAAACACTAACCATATGGAGGAAAGAGGACTTTTTTGTGTCTGCTCGCTGCTTGTTTCCTCTATGTACGACCAACTAGGTTCACTCAAATTATTATTTTAACAATTTGAACATTTATTTATTATTATTGTTATTATTTTTATTGTTGTTGTTATTATTATTATTATTTATTTTTTTCAGATTCCACCTGCTCCTATAGAAATTGCAACTGAGGAAGAGGTCAGTATGGACAAACTAGAGATCCACTAATATGCTTTTTTTCATGGTCGATGTCGATTGTTTATGCATCAGAGCAACCTATGGCTGAAAAGCTCTGCAAATATTTTGGGGACGATATAGAACTCAACATTCCCACCCACTTCGAACCCACCCCCGCTCCTGGAGTAAATTTTAAATACATTTTTCCCATAGACTTTTTGAAAATTAAGAGTTCAGGCATCGTGGAGGCTAACCAGCTATGTGGTCATGAAAATCCATAATGCTGTTGTTTTTAAGTCCAAAAGCACATTTAAAATGCAAAATTCACCTAAAATGTTTTAATAGTTTTGCGGTTACTCTGGGGCTCCATGTATAACCTGTTTTGATTATCTAATCCCTAATTAAAATTATAATGTTACTGCAAACCCAAACCTGTATCATCCTTCACTGGCGCTGCCATTTCAGTGTCATCCCACAACAACAGTGATGCCGCTCAGTCTTTTTATCTGGTATCCTCACACGACTTCCGCACAGAGAGCATCACAGCAACTCAGGTGACTGGTCAGCTTAGAAGAATTTGTGCCAGTAAAGCAGCGGGGCCAGATTGAATATCTGCAAGACTCGTGAAGGCTTGTGCTGGGGGAGCCTCTGCAGTATACTGTATGTTTAAATTGAGTCTGCGTCGGCAGAGACAATCCTGTCCCCAAATAGCCTCATCCCACAAAGGGAATGACAACAGGCCATGGAGCACATAGTAGGATATAGTTAGTCTCCAGTTCACACAAAGCATAACCACTTCTGTTTAGCTGACAGATCTGTATGCATTTGTAGATTCACACTGAGGGAGGACTTATTTTCACCTAAAATGACTTGCATTTTGTACTGTTAAAGATTACTTCATTTCTTTGATTTTTTGTTTACCCTTTTAAACATAGCAGACAGCTGTCACCAGACATGACATGTTCTAGGAGCTAATAGCAACCCAGAACACGTTTGTGCTAGGGGTGTGCAAAATAATCGTCATGGCAATGCATCGCCATACTAACTTTCACAATATACTGCATCGATTCTTGATGCCAAAAATCTATTATTATTATTAATTAATAATTTAATATTCAATATTAATAAATAAATGTAATTATTAGTTTTGTTTTGTTTTTTATAAATCCTATGCACTTTTTTCTTTGTGAAAGGGTATTGTTTATGATGGTAGCTACCTCCAAAATGGCAAATGTTTGAACATCATTTTTTGTTTTAGAAAAAAATCCTATGCACTTTTTTTGTTATTGGTTTGGTTTATTTGTTTTTGTTATTCAATAAATTCAGTTATGAATTGAGTTGCTCAGAGTTATTGAAGACACTACCCAGATACACAGACACTGATATTTAAGTTATCCTTTTTTTTTTTTTTTTTGGTTCATTTTCACTGAAGTATGTCGAATATATTGCAATGCATCGCAATTATTCAAGTATCGTGATGCATCGTGATAGTATCACAACGTGGCATATGAATCGTGACTCGAATTGAATCGTGACTTCTTTGCCAGTACCCACCCCTAGTTTGTACGGGTACATAGTATAAGATTAATATCTTGTAAAATGCCAGTTAAAAAGCAGACCTTTTCCTGTAAATTTTGACACATTCTCTCCAGTCTAGGACCAACATTGCCTGTAATAATAATTTTGTGTATTGTTTGTACTATATTGTTCAAACCTTTTGATTTCCTGTCTATATCACTCACTCTTTTGTCACTCTCTCTCTGAGGGCCACTAACATTTGGAACAGTCTTCCTCTGCATATACAGTGATACACTGATCAGTTTTAAAACACAACTGAAACTATGGCTGAAAACCAACCAGTCATGTGACCACTAGACTTTTGTTTGTGCTGTTTGTATTGTATGTTGTATTTTTATGTATTTGCCTGCCTAGGGACTATGGATGAAAACTAGCTTTGTAGCTAAAATTCGGCATATTAACATTTGTTTTATACTTATGTTCATTCATGTGCATTGTCCCTATCAAATAAATAAATAAATATACAGTACGATTTACTGTTTTCTGCATTTGTAGCTGGTGAATGAGTTCCTCCAGGCCCCCCCACGACCGCCGCAAACATTTGATATGGGACAGCTCCTGGAGGAAATGCAGCAGATCGATCAGCAGAGCTACAGACAGGCACCACAGAGAGGTACTTTTTATGTGCTGTACCTGATTTTTATTGTCTTGAATATGAAAAACAAAACAAATTAATTTTAAACGGTTTGTAGTGGTCCAAAATAGGGATGCAAATTATCGATTAATTCATTAATCTATAGTTAATTGACTTTATCGATCGACTTGCGATTAATTGATAAGCGGCGTTTTTCACCTGAATTTTAGTGTTTCAATAGGGTCTTTAAGAATATAAGCTATAGTATACATAACACTGAGTCATAAATATATCATAGTATTATTATATTGTATATTCCTCAATTTATTATTCCTTAGTAAAAATCAGACAAATGTATTGATGCTGAATAACAAAATACAGTAATCCCTCGCTCTATCGCGGTTCACGGATTTATTTATTTTTTCCATTTTTTTTTTTTTTTTAATAGTGTAACATTTTTTTTAAATAGTGTAACATTGTGTTCTGCGTCCTGATTAGCTAAGAGACTAGACCAGGACTAAATGTGGACTAAACCAGAGCCGTTTCCCAATTCAGCGAGTGCACGGTTCTGAGCGTCCTTGGAGGGGGATGTGCGTCATATCCGGTGCAACAACCACCACTGCCGTTCCATTCGGTTTTTGTCCCCTGCACAGTTAAGACGTGGTCTGAGCAGCGCAGTCGTTTCCATGGAAATCGGGGCGTGGACCAAGCGTGTAAACATGCACGCTTCGCACACTTAAAAGCCCCAGCATGCACAGCGCGGCAGGATATATGACTACAATGATGGACTCGCCAGCGTCATCGCCATGTGACAGTTGCGACGTCACTATAAAATATACGTACTGGTTAACCTCACCTACAACTATGCTACATGAAACTCTTCATAAAATACGCTTAAAATGTGTGACGGTAGCCGTAACGGCATAGATCACGGCACCTGTATTACCGTTCACATGCTTTTCCCCTTACACTTATATTTCCTTTGCTGTTGTAATGCTGGATATTCTACAGTGTAGCCATGTCCAACGTTTACTCTAAGCTGCGCGCCTGCACATTCTCAGCGCACAAGAAAACCTATGCAGTGCACTGTAAATCAGGGATGAAAGAGCTTTTAGCGGATCTCCACTTTTTATTCAGCCGCGGGGTCTTTTTTTTTTTTTATATCTGCAAAGTGCGAGCCGCGCGTGGGGGGGTGCATTTCGGATGTCGCGCAGATCATGTGCTCAGACCAGGCCTGGTGCCAGACACAAAATATTAAGGGGGGGATGAGTTTATCACAGGGGGCAGGGTCGCGTCGCGTCGCGCGCACACACACACACACACACACACACGCGCACACGCACACGCACGCGCACGCGCACACACACGCGCACACACACACACGCACGCGCACACACACACACGCGCACACACACATATCCCACTCCTCGCCTGCGTAGTGGGTCAGGCGCGCTCCTCGAGAGCTTGTGTATTTAGACTACTCCTTTGTAAGAGACTGACTGAGTAAGAGTAAAAAGTGACGAGAGTTTTGTTTATTAATATTATTTGAACGTAGACCCTCGGTCAAGTGATCTCCTGCATACCACAAAACCAAACCAACAACTGATCTGAGCAACGCCAAGAGACAGTACATTAACGCCACATAGCCCTCCACCACAAGCGCAAACACAGCGCAACTCTCACATCTGAGGGGGCGGGACTGATGACGTGAGGGCCCCCTCGTGGCGCCGGCCGTGGCTCAGACACATTAAAAATTAGGGGGAACATTTTACCTGGCCAGCCAAATGATATCTCTCTGTATTTCCTATACACCGCGATACCATTTGGACACTTTCCATCCACTCTCGCTCCTCCGGTTCCAAACCGACTCCGCGATTCTGATTCGTTCAAAGATGGTGACGTCAGTGCACCCGCCTTTGCCCGCAAAGTCACTCTTAGGCAGCGGAAGTTCCGCCTCAGTTTTGAATCAAGATGGCGCAATCTCTGATTGGTTCACTTAGCTGTCTGTCTACGCACAAACGCAGCGCATTCTGTGGATCAAGCGTTACCAGACTCACTCGCTGGTACAGCGATGAGTCATGGATTCTTCCAGGCAAGGGAACATTGGCCATGTCCCAATTCCAAGTATTACTAGTCGCAATAGAATAATATTTTTGTCTTTAGGGAACAAGGAGCAGACCACCCGGCTCATTGAGCTGAGGCGGGACCTGTTCCATTTCGCAGACGCCCATGTGATCCCCGGACTGCACTCAGGGCAGAGCGAGTATGCACTGTCTCGACTGCAGACTGAGACCACACTCCGAACCGTGTGCTTGCTGAATTGGGAAACGGCTCAGGTCTAGACCAGAACTAAACCAGGTCTAAACCAGGTCTAAACCTGGACTGGGCCTGGACTAAACCAGGACTGGACCAGGTCTAGACCAGGATTAAACCACCACGTGCCGCTGCTGGTTTCGTGCGGCTGATTTGTGGCTAGGGCTGAGACTACACATTCTGGGTGCCATGGTTCGATCTCGTGCTCAGCAGCCCCGGTGTACGCGTGTACACCGGGGCTGCTGAGCAGTGCCGTTGGCGCCTGCGGCCGGCTGTGAGTCGAGCTTGGTGCAGCGCGGTGCGCGGTTGCCTTGTTTCGTGACCACGCGGGTGCGTGTGTCTGCGATTAATTGCAATTAATGCATTTTGTTTGACCAACGTCTTGATCAACAATTAATCTTAGTCGATTAATTGTTGACATCCCTAGTCCAAAGTTATTCCTCATTTACCTTATGCATTCAGAGCATCCTAATTATTCAGTGCAATAAGTTTATAAATGTTTTTCACAACTTTCAGAGACCAGAGCCGAGTTTTGCCAAGATGTTAAAGCTAACAATAACTAGCATACTAACGCACACTTTCTGAGTGAACAGTACTTCACTTTATAATCAGATGTATAGTACACAGTGGGCTTATTTTGGGCTTTTTTAATCTTTTGTTTGTGATCATCTGTCTTAGCTCCAGATGTGGCAGCTCTGGCGCTCTCTGGTGACTGGGCGGCAGAGTTCCTCTCTGGGTCGGACTCGGCCTCCGCTCCTCTGGTGGCTCTGGGTGATGCTTCAGATGCTGACTGGACCAAAGAGTTTATCGCTGACGCTGCAGGTATCTTCGGTTTCCTATTAGCATTTGGTCTCCGTCAGTTAAATTTACAACCTTCTCCAAGCTGTAGTCTATATTTAGAGATTTTATTTATTCGTTATGCAAATGCAACTCGCTGTTAGAGCTATATTCCTTTATTCACATAGTCCTTTAGTCATTTAGTTGATTAATCAGTTGATGGTGTCTTCTTAGTTGACCAAAAATCTGTAGTAGTTGACTAATTTTTTAGATTATAATAATGTATATGAGACAGCAGAAAGACAAAGGTATGGTGTGAGTTGTTTTAAGATTTGACAGTAAAGTTTAATCTGCATTTTTTTTTACATATAACTACATTGTTTCTTAGTACTTTTTAGTATAAATAGTTGTTTTTGCATGAACTCCTGAGCAGTTGTAGTCAGATTCAACCCAATGCGTAATAGTTTTGAGATCTTTTAGTCGACTCATCGATCTGCAGGACGTGTTTTTAGTCAAAGAATTTCTTTAGTCGACAACAGCCCTGTTCTGTGCAGCTTCTACAACTTTTTTGCCCTAGATCCAGGACGCTGGGCTGAGGAGTATCTGGAGCAGTCTGAGGAGAAGCTGTGGTTGGGAGACCTGGGAGACAAGGAGAGCGAGTGGTGAGAATTTTAAGACCAGTTAGAACAAGATGTTTTTCCCTCAGAAGCTAAAACTGTAACTTGCTGGCATTAAACTTTAAGATTTATAGTGTAGGTGTATGCATATTGCACCTTGCACAATCTTTTTATAAAGAGGAGCACATGAGTTGTTCATTAACGTAGAATTCCTACTGCAATAGATGAAGTTGACCTTGTGATGCCCAAATGTTATTTTTTCCATGTATTTGAGCAGATTAGTCTTACCCCTGAACATATATTTTATAAGCAGCTCTTGAGGTCAAAATATGTTGGCTGCTTGCTGTCTGCATAGAATTTAGAAGAGTTGAATTGGATGAATCTGTGTAGTGTTTTGGTCCACACTTAAAATCTTTTCACTCGTCAACATTTGCATCTCTGCAGTTGAAACTTTCTGAAACGGCAATTTCATTAATTTTGTGCAGACAGAGTACACCTTGAACTTTTTTTTTTTTTTTTTTTTAATCTTTTTGTAACAGGACAAAGGAATACCAAGCAGAAGATTTGAGGCAAGCAGCAAATGAACTTGTTGCTAAAGTCGACGACCCTAAATTACAAAACACAGAGGTGAGTTTTCTGTGTAAAATCTGTCTTTTTTAAATGACTTTTTACCTTTTCATTTTTTCAGCTTTCATTAAGTTGTGATTCTTTCAGATATTCAAATTGAGAAACTAAAACTAACTAAAACTAAAATGGTAAACATTAGCAAATTTTACATCATTTAAAATGCCAGTCATTGTTCTTATTACAAATTGCATGTTTGTTTTTTAGAACGCCGGGTGTAATTCAGGGTGCGTTTACACTTTTACTCGTTTAGTCCTGGTTTGAACCCAGTTTAGTCCTGGTGTAGACTTGGTTTGGTGCTGTTCTAGTCAAGGTTTAGTTCCTGGTTTTATTGCACTGAAAATCTTAAAAAAAAACCAACATGTTCCTTTATTGTGGGCTTGCATCTCCACAAACCTGACACTTACTTGGCCTATAGAATAGCCTCCTCCTGCTTGTCTCTGGAAATAATGTTCCTTTGGCTACAGTCTTCCACAGTATAACATCTGTCTCCATTCAGAATGTTCCAAATAATGTAGTTAACTTTCTATCCATGGAATGAATATTGGTGTCTCTAGTTTACCGTATTTTTTAGACTATAAGTTACATTTTTCATGGTTTGGGTGGTCCTGCGACTTGTACTCCGACTTACATATTTACATTTTCACAAGCCTTGCGCGCCCTCTCGTGGCTTGACTTGAAAACTACTGCTATATATTAAAATTGCACCCTCTCACGAGAGGGCGCTGTAGGCTTGTGTGCCAGTATGTGCTACACTATTACTTCTGTACCATTGAAAATGTAAACAAACTTAAAAGGACAACTGAGAAGACCGAACACACATGGCCCCAAAAAGAAAATCATATTCTGCAGATTACAAACTGCAATTAGTGAAATATGCAGCCGAAAATGGCAATCGAGCAACAGAAATAAAGTTTGGAGTGAGCGATAAACTTGTGAGGGACTGGAGAAAAGCGGAGGATAGACCTGGGTGGTATGACCAAAAATTCATATCACGGTATTTTTCAACATTTTATCGGTATCACGGTATTTGACGGGTTTTTTTTTTTCATGCATGAATAGGTGTTAACCCCATTTCCTAATAATTTAGAGAATAATTCCTGCAGTAAATTGGCTTGGAATGACCAGACTAGGATTAACCCAAGTTTTAAATGGTCCCACAAAATTCTGCTGTTCACAAAGGTGACAGTGTGGCACTCATAACTGTAATGAGAAGAAATCAGACTGCATGACTGTTGCAATCAAAATATGGAAAGCTTTATTGTGCAAGTTTTGCAACTTTAAAACATATTTAAGTTGGCTACAATGTAAACAAAACCCTTGTAACTGCAAAGTGAAGACTTCTTTATCCACTGAACTTCCCTCCTTTTTTTCCATGAGTATGAAAAGACTGACAATTTTTTTGCAGACTCCAACTGCACGTTGTATGCAGTCATCTTTCATAGCTCTCTCTGTAAAAATGGCTATATATATATATATATATATATATATATATATATATATATATATATATATATATATATATATATATATATAAGGGCTGTCAAACGATTAATTTTCTTGATCGCAACTAATCTCAGAAATTTCATAGTTAATCGCGATTAATCGTGATTTATTTTGCATGTTTAAAGGGATATGCCACCCCCAGGTCAAATTTGGGCATCTCCCCACAGTCCAGAGACTAAAATAAGTGGTGGAAAGCGTTTTCCTGCTCACCCAGCCATTGTCCGAGTCTGTCGCCACTGACCGCCGCGGTATCTGGTGCTCCTCCGCCTTAGACTGGAGTCTAACGTCGCCAGAGAAAGATTTCGGCCAAAAGGAATTAATTTGCTCGATGCGTTTCCCAATTACTTTGTGTGTAGTGCGCATTCATATCGAGTGCAAATAAATGTGCAAATCAACACGGAGAGCTTGCCTTGGTCATTTTGGGTGGGAACTATTTTCCAGTGCGTAAGAATACAGCCGTATCACGCAGTACGCTGCCAGGGGAATCCCAGTTACGCACCGGGAAGGGAGTTCCCCTGTTGCACAACGTGGTGCGTGATACGGCTGTATTCTTACGCACTGGAAAATAGTTCCCACCCAAAATGACCAAGGCAAGCTCTCCGTGTTGATTTGCACATTTATTTACACTCGATATGAATGCGCACTACACATAAAGTAATTGGGAAACGCATCGAGCAAATTAATTCCTTTTGGCCGAAATCTTTCTCTGGCGACGTTAGACTCCAGTCTAAGGCGGAGGAGCACCAGATACCGCGGCGGTCAGTGGCGACAGACTCGGACAATGGCTGGGTGAGCAGGAAAACGCTTTCCACCACTTATTTTAGTCTCTGGACTGTGGGGAGATGCCCAAATTTGACCTGGTGGTGGCATATCCCTTTAAAATTGATATCTTGCAGTAAGATCGTTCGAATCTAAAGTTAAACTCACAATGCAAAGTATTTCTCACCATTTTGCCTACGGATGCGTAGAAGGAACAAAATACTAGCAAACTCAAAATAGCGCGTTTAACCGACAATGAGTTTAATTAATACAACCAAATGAGCTGCATATGGATGGTAGAATTGCGGAAAATGCTGGCAAACTCTGATCGCGATTTAAAAAATTGTTCGCGATCATAACTTACATTAATCTAATCGCGATTAACGCGTTAATATTCCCAGCCCTAATATAAATATATATATATATATATATATATATATATATATATATATATTATTGTATATTTATATATATTATTGTATATTTATTATAACAGATTCATTAATGTATAGTCAAATTAATATAATAACTAGTGCTTACCAATGGCTATGTGGAAGCTTGTGACCGAAGCACTGGAGTCTTGTCCAATTATTCAGCTCGACAGCCTTAAAGGGATATGCCACCCCCAGGTCAAATTTGGGCATCTCCCCACAGTCCAGAGACTAAAATAAGTGATGAAAAGCGTTTTCCTGCTCACCCAGCCATTGTCCGAGCCTGTCGCCACTGACCGCCGCGGTATCTGCAGCTACTCCGCCTTAGACCACGTTGTGCAACAGGGGAACTCCCTTCCCGGTGCGTAACTGGGATTCCCCTGGCAGCGTACTGCGTGATTCGACTGTATTCTTCCGCACTGGAAAATAGTTCCCACCCAAAATGACCAAGGCAAGCTCTCCGTGTTGATTTGCACATTTATTTGCACTCGATATGAATGCGCACTACACACAAAGTAATTGGGAAACGCATCGAGCAAATTAATTCCTTTTGGCCGAAATCTTTCTCTGGCGACGTTAGACTCCAGTCTAAGGCGGAGGAGCTGCAGATACCGCGGTGGTCAGTGGCGACAGACTCGGACAATGGCTGGGTGAGCAGGAAAACGCTTTCCACCACTTATTTTAGTCTCTGGACTGTGGGGAGATGCCCAAATTTGCCCTGGGGGTGGCATATCCCTTTAATGATGTTGGCTCCACTGTCTGTTGTGATGGCCACTAGTCTGTGCTCCGATAGCCCCCAGGAATCAAGTGCCTCTTGCAAGCCTGCTGCTAGAAACTCGCCAGTGTGATCATCGGGGGAAAAAGCTTGTTTGCCAACAATGACTTTGTAACACCCAGTCGTCACTTATAAAGTGAACAGTGAGGCTTAGGTATGGCTCCATGCTGCGACTAGTCCATAAATCAGTTGTTGCTGAGAAGTGGTGAACGGTAGCCAAGTCTGCTTCTATCTTGGCTCTGTGCTTTCGGTACAAGTTAGGGATTGCTGTTCGGCTGAAGTAATTTCGACTTGGTAACGTATATCTGGGATCCAGAGCTTTAATCATCTGCTTGAAGCCACTTTTCTCAACAGTACTAAGTGGTACCATGTCTTTGGCTATGTGAACACTAATAGCGTTTGTAATATCAATCCACTGTTTGCTTTTATTGTCGTAGGCGCTACCCTTAGCAAACGCGTCTTTGAGTGCCAGCTGATTCGCGTTTTGTGCTGCAGTGCCAACTTTAATGCTACCCGCAGACGTGGAAGAGGCAGCAGGTCTTAGTTTCATGCATTCTTCATATTCGAGTAAATGATTGTGACGGAGGTGGTGAAGCAAATTGCTCGTGTTGCCTCCTGCGGCTACAACTTTAGCCTGACAACTCTTACAGAATATTGTTATTTGATCGGCGTCAGATATTTTAAACCTGAAGTACCTCCAAACAATGGACACGGCTCCTCTTTTCGGTACAAGTTCCTCTGATTGTGTAACATGCATGGTCAACGCTCAACACACACTGCTTTCACCGCTCTCATGCAGCCACATGCAGTTTGTTTGGTACCACTGCGAAACAGTCCCCCCTCAAACAATATCTCGCTGCGCGATGTTCCGCGTTCCCGACGTTCTGTACGGACACACTCACCGGTACTGCGGTAAATGAAAAATTCTTACCGTAAAAAAAAAAAACACCGGTATTCGCTGTGCACCGGTATATCGCCCAGCCCTAGCGGAGGATACTCTATAACGGCAATGAAGAAAACAAAAAAGGCTAATCGTGGGCTAAAAGCTAGAGGGCCACAGCTAGAGGAACAAGTTAAGAAATGGGTGCTGCCGGGAGAGGCTGGTCAACAGTGCAGTTACGTCTCCACGCCCAGGTACCTGCCAAGGCGATGAATATAAATGACTTTGCGGGAGGACCTTCTTGGTGTTATCGTTTCATGCAACGCAGAGCACGGACAATGATGCCCCAAAATGTAACATATTAATATGTTACGTTAACAGGCTGCTGTTCTTTATTCTGTTATTATTACTATTGCCTTTCAAATTGAAATTCATGCTTTCAAGATAAATCCTGGTTCCTGGTCTCTGATTTTATAAAATAAATTTCCCCCAAAAAGTGTGATTTATATTCTGGTGCGACTTATGTTTTTTCTTCTTCATTACACATTTTTGGCTGGTGTGACTTCTACTCTGACTTATACAGTGGTCCCTCGCTCTATCGCGGTTCACTGTTCGCGGCCTCGCTGTTTCGTGGACTAAACACGAAACATGGACTAAATTAGGACTAGACCAGGAGTAAACGTGGACTAAACCAGGTCTAGACCAGAACTAAACCAGGTCTAGACCAGGTCTAAACCAGGTCTAAATCTGGAATGGTCCTGGACTAAACCAGGACTGGACCTGGTCTAGACCTGGACTAAACCGGGACTAGACCAGGTCTAAACCAGGATTAAATCACCCCGTGCGGCTCTTTGCTGGTTTCGTGCGGTTCTTGCGTTCGTTTGTGCATGTCCGGTTTGTGGCTCCTGAGGGGGAGGCATGGTCCGGGCGCCGCGGTTCGATCTCGTGCTCACAGCCCCCGGTGTACACGCGGCCTCGCGCCGGTCACGCTGCTCTGTCACGGATTTGACCACAATGAGGGGTGCACGTGTCGCGCACTTCTCCAAGGGGTTGGTGCTCGTCGCGTCCCGGGATGTTGCAGTGCCGTTGGATGAGCGCGGTGCTTCCGGCGGATCCAGTGACTCATGTCTCCGCTCCCGGCGGAGCCCCCACGCTTCACTATTAATACATTTTGTTGAAAATCTACGAAAGTTTGAGTGTTTAAACGAGAGACAAATGTGAGAAAATGTTAATTCCAGTGTTTTAAGGCGTTTACAGCCTTATAACATGTATACTAATTAGGGGTAGGTATTGGCAAAGAAGTCACGATTCAATTCGAATCACGATTCATATGCCACGATGCGATACTATCACGATGCATCATGATACTTGAATTATTGCGATGCATTGCAATATATTCAACATACGTCAGTGAAAATGTACCAAAAAAAAAGAGGATAACTTAAATATCAGTGGCTGTGTATCTGGGTAGTGTCTTCAATTGATACACAACTCTGAGCAACTCAATTCATAACTGAATTTATTGAATAACAAAAACGAATAAACCAAACCAATAACAAAAAAGTGCATTTTCTAAAACAAAAAATGATGTTCAAACATTTGGAGGTAGCTACCATCATAACAAACAATACCCTTTCACAAAGAAAAAAGTACATAGGATTTATAAAAAAAAACACCTAATAATTAATTAATTTATTTATTTATTAATAATTTATCAATAAATTATTAATTAATAAATTATTAATTAATAAAAATCGATTTTTGGCATCAAGAATCGATGCAGTATATTGTGAAAGTTAGTATCGCCATGCATTGTCATGACGATTATTTTGCACACCCCTAATAATAATTGTAAAATATAAAGTTGTCCTACTTCGCGGATTTCACTCATTACGGGTTATTTCTGGAACCTAACCCCCGCGATAAACGAAGGGACCACTGTAGTCCAAAAAATACGGTAATATATTTATTATGTACATCAGTACATCAGTATACACAAATACAGTGTGAACGCACCCTTGAAGTATTTAAATTGTCTGTGGGTTCTTTTTGTTGATCATTTTTTTCAAATGATTCTGTTCACATTCTTCTCTCATAATTTCTGTCTTGTCATTTGTCATTGTGGCTTTAGTTCCTGCGCTTCGTTAGGCAGATTGGGGAGGGCAGTGTGACAGTGGAGAGCAGCACAGACAAACAGCTCACAGATAAAGCTCAGGCCCAGGAGGCTCAGAACTGGGTCTCCAGCTTCAACCAGGTACGGGTCAATGCCCTCACCACAAGGGGGCACAAGGGAGCACACTGGAAAACTATTGGTACACTTCCCCTTCAGTGTGTACTGCCCTGGGTTTAACTAGAAGCTGCACTGGACAAGAAAATTATTATTCTGCAAATATCAAAATTTAATGGAAGTTTTCTGCTATTTTTAACATGTACAATTGTTGCATACAGCTCTGGAAAAAAATAAGAGACCACTGCAAAATTATCATTTTTTCTGATTTTACTACTTAGGTATGTGTTTGGGCAAAATGAACATTTTTGTTTGAGTCTATAAACTACTGACAACATTTCCCCCAAATTCCAAATAAAATATTATCATTTAGAACATTTATTTGCAGAAAATGACAAATGGTCAAAATAATAAAAAAGATGCATGTTTTCAGACCTCAAACAATGCAAAGAAACAAGAGCAAATTCATTTTAAAACAACATAATACTAATGTTTACACTTAAGAAGAGTTCAGAAACCAATATTTGGTGCAGTAACCCTTAGCAGCACCCGAGGTGCTTCGTCAGTTCATGACGAACTGATGAAGCACCTCGGATGAGTTGCGAAACATTTTCGACCAAATAAACTTTGTCCAGTTGACAAATTTAATTTCTCCTTTTATCATGGATTCTACCTGGATGACTGAGGGATTCTTCACACATTAGTAACCTAAACCAAAAAAAAGTCACTACTTTTGTTCCGGAAGCATTTTGCTTGTAGACCAGTGTTATTTGACCTGCTCTTTAAATTAACTGCACCATTTGTCTGCTCTCCTGCTGTTTTCAATTGCTCCTACTTTATCCGTCCAACAAATGCCCCCACTTCACCAAACACTGTCCCGATACCCCCCTGCTCCTTACACCTCGCCATTGTAGTTCCTGGCCCAAACAGGAGGAGGCAGTCTTCCTCTTGAGCCTCCAGAGAGGGACGAGACCATTGAGAAAGATAAAGCTAAACAGGCAGAGAAGTGGGCAAAGGTCATCAGGCAGGTAGGAGCCTCTAGGCAAAATAAAGCCGAAATACACTCAACAAAAATATAAACGCAACACTTTTGTTTTTGCTCCCATTTTTCATGAGATGGAATTAAAGATCTAAAATTCATTCCAGATACACAATATTACCATTTCTCTCAAACATTGTTCACAAATCTGTCTAAATGTGTGATAGTGAGCACTTCTGCTTTGCTGAGACAATCCATCCCACCTCACAGGTGTGTCACATCAAGATGCTGATCTGACATCATGATTAGTGCACAGGTGTGCCTTAGACTGCCCACAATAAAAGGCCACCCTGAAATGTGCATTTTTTTTTTTTTTTTCTTTATTGGGGGTCTGGGGACTCAGAACCAGTCAGTATCTGGTGTGACCACCATTTGCCTCATGCAGTGCAACACATCTTCTTCGCATAGAGTTTATCAGATTGTCAATTGTGGCCTGTGGAATGTTGGTCCACTCCTCTTCAATGGCTGTGCGAAGTTGCTGGATATTAGTGGGAGCTGGTACACGCTGTCGTATACGCCGGTCAAGCACATCCCAAACATGCTCAATGGGTGACATGTCCGGTGAGTATGCTGGCCATGCAAGAACTGGGACATTTTCAGCTTCCAAGAATTGTGTACAGATCCTTGCAACATGGGGCCGTGCATTATCTTGCTGAAACATGAGGTGATGTTCATGGATGTATGGCACAACAATGGGCCTCAGGATCTCATCACGGTATCTCTGTGCATTCAAAATGCCATCAATAAAATGCACCTGTGTTCTTTGTCCATAACAGATACCTGCCCATACCATAACCCCACCACCACCATGAGCCACTCGATCCACAACATTGACATCAGCAAAGCGCTCACCCACACGACGCCACACACGCTGTCTGCCATCTGCCCTGAACAATGTAAACCGAGATTCAGCCGTGACGAGAACACCTCTCCAACGTGCCAGACGCCATCAAATGTGAGCATTTGCCCACTCAAGTCTGTTACGGCGACGATCTGGAGTCAGGTTAAGACCCCGATGAGGACGACGAGCATGCAGTTGAGCTTCCCTGAGACGGTTTCTGACAGTTTGTGCAGAAATTGTTTGGTTATGCAAACAATTGTTTCAGCAGCTGTCCGAGTGGCTGGTCTCAGACGATCTTGGAGGTGAACCTGCTGGATGTGGAGGTCCTGGGCTGGTGTGGTTACACGTGGTCTGCGGTTGTGAGGCCGGTTGGATGTACTGCCATATTCTCTGAAACGCCTTTGGAGACGGCTTATGGTGGAGAAATGAACATTCAATTCACGAGCAACAGATCTGGTTGACATTCCTGCTGTCAGCATGCCAATTGCACGCTCCCTCAATGCTTGTGACATCTGTGGCATTTTGCTGTGAGACAAAACTGCACATTTCAGAGTGGCCTTTTATTGTGGGCAGTATAAGGCACACCTGTGCACTAATCATGATGTCAGATCAGCATCTTGATGTGGCGCACCTGTGAGGTGGGATGGATTATCTCAGCAAAGCAGAAGTGCTCACTATCACACATTTAGACAGATTTGTGAACAATGTTTGAGAGAAATGGTAATATTGTGTATCTGGAATGAATTTTAGATCTTTAAGTCCATCTCATGAAAAATGGGAGCAAAAACAAAAGTGTTGCGTTTATATTTTTGTCGAGTGTAAATCACATTATAAATAAGTAATCTGTAACGTATTTTTCTGTTCTCTCAAAAGTTAATATGTCAGTAATTTTACTTTTTGAAACATTATTTTATTTATTTGGCCTTTATTTAACCAGGAAATGTCCCATTGAGATTAAGAACCTCTTTTTCAAGGGAGTCCTGGCCAAGAGGCAGCAGCAAACACAAAACACAACTCTACACACAACTTTACTCTATGTAACATTTCTGGTCAGGATCCTGTTTGTCCCCATGGAGAAGCTTTATCTGGATAAATATAATTATCTATCTTTGTTGAATTGCAGGCGTTTTTATGATTCCAAAATGCATGCATCCGTACTGTGAGTGAGGTCGCCTCTTCACAGATCTCACCTGTGACTTGCTTTGGTGGAGTAACCCCCTTGTCTTCATGGAGATAGATCAATTTGCTTTTGTACATTTTAGGCAAAGCAACAACATAAAGATGAGCAATGTGGCTTTTGTGCACCTTTTTAAATGCTACTTTATTTTAATTATTTTGGAGTGACAAAGAGGAAAAACAAAGAGCTTTTTTGTTTCTTGTGGAGATGACCAGTAGTTGAAGATTGATGGACCACAAACCAGGTCAAAACATGTGGATTTTACATTTTGCAAGAGTAAAATTGTAATTTTGAAAAAAAAAAAAGTCACATTTCATTTCATTTTCATTGCTTTCTGTTCATGCTCTTCTAAATGTAACCTAATTAATCTATTGATCCAGAAAAACTACTTTAATATCAACTGGGCACTGGCTAATCTTTAATGTCTCTGTGCTCAGGTTTCTGAAGAGTCAGCAGAGGCCTGGGTGGACGAGTTTGCTACAGCAGGACCAGATTTCCAACAGGCCAAAGCAGCAGTCGAGGTAAATAAAAAATAACTTAAAAATAACTGTAATGTAATTTTGCAATGTCTAGGCTAAGGATAAAGTCACAATGTAAATTTATAAGAACTGAAGAAATGATCATCTTTAGCATTGTAGAAGCAAGTCTTTTCTATTCAATCTGTACTCCAAAACTTTCTTCTCTTGCTGTTAAGGTTATGTTAATGTGACATAATGATAGAGAAAGTTTGATTTCTCTGTAAACATCTTATATTTGACATTTTTCCTCAGAGTGATGTGGATTTCTGGGAGAAGCTGCAGGAGGAGTGGGAGGAGATGGCCAAGAGGGATGCAGAAAGCCATCCCTGGTTGTCAGACTTTGATCAAATCCTCAACTCCACCTACGACAAGGTAATCTCTTTATTTTGGGACAGAATGCCTATAAGTGAGCCTGTAAGTGGCTGCTATGTTCACTTCATCAATAAGATAAGACTTTATTGATATATTCATATAGAACTAAGACTGGACAGGGACCAAAACAGGGCAAGTTTTACACTTTAACTTTCCACTTTTCCCCATTTGAATTTAAAATATCTTTGAAGCAAAATAAGATGGCAAAGTTTTGAGAATGTTTTAATCCAACTGTGAGGATTTTAAATTGCTAATAAATACAACAAATGCAAAACTTGATATATTTTTATTTTATTTAAAATTGCAATGTTATTTAAGCCCATTGTCCCTTTGTCTCCATCAGGGATACCAGTTTGAGGAAGACAATCCATATTTATCACACCCTGACCCTTTGTCAGAGGGCGTAAAGAGGATGGAGGCGGGGGACATACCTGGAGCCGTACGTTTTTTTGAAAGTGCAGTACAGAAAGAACCAGACAATCAGCTGGTGAGGACTGTTCATTTTACAAAATTATGAAATATTACTGAATACTTTGATTGTGTAATTTATTTTGTTGTACTGACAGGCTTGGCAGTATCTGGGAACATGTCAAGCTGAGAATGAGCAAGAGTTTGCAGCCATCAGCGCCCTCCGCAGGTGAGGAAATATGATACACCAGGGTTACACCAGTGCATGTCCTGTGTTATTGAACACTGAGCTTTTTGCCCTGGTGTAAAGTAATGTCCTCTTCAGAAGCATGCCTGGCATGTATGAGTTTATAACTCGCCTTCACTAGGCTCCATGGTGCTTTATGTGCAGAAATCAGGGTTTGGTTACAGGAGTGTCCAAAGTGGAACCCGCAGGTCTGATGATGATTGAAGAAAATTTCTATTATCACATTGAAGGATGAATTGCCCACTGCATAATTAAGATTTTTACATTTTAATATAATAATCAATTCATTCAAACTGTTTTTGTGCTCTTTATATAGATTTTAAGACATCTCTTTATAAAATGAATAAAGTGTTTTTAAAAAGGACCTCAGGAAGACTAGCTGACCTTCAGGTACAGCTAATGGATGAGGGGATGCGAAGATTTCTAAGAAATATTGTTTTGATTCAGTCTTGTGCTGAAAAGAATGAGAGAGCGCCCATCCTAGTCTATCCCTATAAAAAGCACAATAATTAAAGGCACTTTTATTTTAAATGGACCTTTTTATTTTAAATGCACCTTTGCATGAAAAACATTCATATGTTTGGCTCTTGGCTCACTAATATTTAATCATTTTTTTCCTGACGAGGGAAAAAAAATACTGTAAGTAGTTGAAACCCTGCATAATTCTTAGACTTAGACAAACTTTATTAATCCACAAGGGAAAATGTTTTACAAATTGTTTCACAAAGTAGGATTTTCAGTGGATTTACCATCATGAAAATGTAAACATTACATTTATTTTACCATATTTATTGCAGAAACTCATTGACGGTGTTTGTCTTTAGGTGTATTGAGTTGAAGAATGACAACCTGACGGCTCTCATGGCCCTGGCTGTGAGCTTCACAAATGAGTCTCTGCATAAACAGGCCTGTGAGACGCTAAGAGACTGGCTCAAACACAACCCCAAATACAGAGCGATTTGGGACCAGAATGAACAAGAGCAGCAGAAGAACGGAGCCAGAGACAAGGACAAAGGGAGGGAGAGGTTCGGTTCCCTGCTGCCAGAGTGAGTGTCTTATTACAACAACAAAAATGTACCATAGATGGAAAAAAAACAATTAAGAAATTTTGTTGAATGGGCACTCTTTCTGCCCCTCAAAAGCTGGAACATAGTAAAGTTAATTTAGAGTGGCTTTTAAAACAAACGTGAATCAAAAACATTACTAATAAAAGACAGTAAATCTATTCTCCAATAGGTTAACATTTGACACACAATTGTTTCAAATCATTTTTTCTAAATTATTTTCTTTACTCAAGAAGTCCAACTGATGTATTAAAAGTAACTGATGGATTTAGCTAAAATGTATTAATCAGTTTTGTTAAAATTTATTAATAATTGTGATTGAAATGGAATGTACTGATGAAATGTTTTATAGTCACTATCGGTGTTATTGTCTGGAAAAGGAAAGAGGGGACAGATAATATTTTTCTGCTCCCTTTCATTCAATATTTTTGTATTATCACACTGTTGATGTCTTTTTATACTTTATGAATGTAATAAACAAACAAAAATAAAGTAAAAACAGTAAAGCTTGTATCATAAAAAGTAGAGGACATCTTATGACTTGTACGTACGTTTCTTCCTCAGATCCCTGTTTACAGAGGTGCAGTCTTTGTACCTCCAGGCCGCGAACGCTAACCCCTCCGAGGTGGACCCTCAGCTGCAGTGTGGGCTCGGAGTGCTGTTTAACCTGAGCGGAGAATACGACAAAGCTGTGGACTGCTTCAGTGCTGCGCTCTCTGTTACTCCACAGGTCAGTGCACACAGACTCTGGATCAGCAAGTGTGTTTGGGATGAAATTGTGTGGGGAAAAGCTCGATTTGCCTTTTTTTATTTTTATTTTTTGTTACTTTTGATTTTTATGCCCTCTTTTGAAAGAGAAGACTCTGTTCACTCGCAGGGACCACAGCACAACAAAAGTGTACAATAAAGATATTTGTTGATGGATGTTATGGATAGATGTGGCTGTGATGTTATGGATAGATGTGTCTCAGATCAGCTGATTTTACAGAGGAGGTCTTTAGGCTGAAAGAGGAACAGGAGAAACTGGGTGAGAGCAGAGACTTGGACTAAGGCTGCATCCAATTTCTCTGTCTTACCCCTTCGTCTTACCCCTACCCTTTGGTTTTGCGCGTTCATGTGAAGGCAAGGGGTGTCCCGATTCTAATTTTGATCAAGGGCAGGTTTTGGGATCAGGATGGCAGTGTCACATCGACCAGCCAAGGAGTCTCATAAATGTATTTTCAGCAGTTGTAATTATTGATTAACAGTTTAGCATGGTTTATAATTATGACGCTTATGTTCTATGTTACTTTTAGTGAACTTTTGTAGCATTTTTAATTGTAGTGATGTCTGTTTAGCCGTCAATATCGTTTTTTTGTCGAGCTGAGGTACCCGATAATCCTTGACATTTGTTTACGTTTGTTTGCGTCAATTGTTGCCGCCTCTGTAGACGTAGCAGCCAGGTAGAGGCAAGGGATGATGACGCAAATGGTAATTGAGTGGTGTCCCATTTCTTAGGGGAACATTCGTACTCAGAGCCCTCTCAGCTCAGTATCGAGGGGCAAGACAAAGATGTAGATAAAGGGGTAGGGGAAGGGGTAAGACAGAGAAATGGGACTTTGACAAACTTTATTGAGCCACAAGGGAAGTTATAATATATTGTGATGTGTGAGCTGCTATATCTAAATAATGACAAAGAAGAAAAATGGTTGTTGTTTGGATAGACTTGTGTAAACGGGGCCTATAGTGAATTACAGGTGTGGATGAGGTGAGCTGTGGTTTGTGGAAAAGTGCCATCTAATCCTAGAACAAAATCAAACAATTTTTAAAGATGGAAGCCTACTGGATTAATGAAGTGTCAACAATTGAACTGGGGGACTGAATGAAACACAGGATTTGAGTTGTTTTTTGATAACCCTTGTAAATATTGCTTGTGTGGCGTGTAAATAGATTCATGTTGTATTCGTGAGACACCTTGATGTCCAATTCAGGAAGCTCTGCACTGGTCGGCGTGTTGTAATGTTTGCTTGTGATGTTTTGATTTTTTTTTTTTTTTAATATAATGTTGTGTACATTGGATGATATGTCTGTTTTTTCTACATATATGTATCGTATATTGCATTCAAAAAAAGAATATGACTTTAAGAAACAAACAAACAAACATGTGACTGGATGGTATTTGGCAATTGGCACTACATGGGCAAACCGGATGACGCTGTAGAGGCGAAACGCGTTGTTCGCTCTAATCTAATAAAGAATAAAGTCAAGCAAGTGGGTGGTAAACCTTCTCTTTTTTTTTTTTTGGAATTGAGGAGCAGTTGGATGTTGAGGTGTGGTCCTGCTCCATTTTAGAGTAGACATTCTGAACACCTCTCAGCATTTGAGAAAGACTGAAATATGTGTATATTTTTGAGCAGGTGTGGGGGAAAAAAAAAACAAAAAAAAAACTACAGGCCAGGCTTTTAAGTTTTATACATATTAAAATCCCATAGATGCAGTTTATGTTGTATGCAAATGATTCTAAATAAACTAGCTGCAGCCTTTACTTAATTTGCCTATGCCATACTGCAGAATATTCCAGGCAAAGCAATGACATCTCTATGACAGTTGGCAAATTTGTGTTGAATTTGTGTATTGTAAATCTTTTTATAGTATAATTTATCTTAATTATGATTACATGTTCTTATTCTCTTGCTGTTCTTGAACTTTGTGTTGCGACACTGTAATTTCCCCCTTGTGAGACAAATAAAGGTTTCTCTTTTCTCATTCTGACTCATGTCCCTCGGAAACAGGACTACCTTTTGTGGAATAAACTGGGAGCGACTCTTGCCAATGGGAGTCGATCAGAGGAGGCGGTGGCTGCGTACAGAAGAGCGCTCGAGCTGCAGCCGGGGTTCGTCCGCAGTCGCTACAACCTGGGAATCAGCTGTGTCAACTTAGGAGCGCACAGGTAAGTTTACTGTGGGCGGCTGTAATTGTCACCAACTTTAATCAAATAAGAAGTGATAATTTGCTAAAAGGCTACAACGTAAAAGGGAATTATGTTGTTTCCTTGTCACAATACATACTGTATGTGTGGTTGTTTTTGGTTTATTCTGCTGCTGTCAGGCAATTAAAAAAATAATCTAATTACAAGATTTGTAATTAATTAATCTAATCACATTTTAATCTTGTGAGAGAGAGAGAGAGCGAGATTGAGAGCGAGATTGAGAGAGAGATTGAGAGAGAGATTGAGAGAGAAAGAGATTTTGAGAGAAAGAGATTTTGAGAGAAAAAGAGATTGAGAGAGAGACAGAGAGAGAGACAGAGAGAGAGAGATTGAGAGAGAGGCAACCCACTTTGCGATTGAATTTTTCAGTTTTTCTGTGGTCGCTTTGCTCATTTGTTTCCCAAATTCTGCGAGCGAGGTTTGGTGGTTTGGTGATTTGTTGAAGTGCGCTCACGCTCGCTCTATCACCGGTAACAATGGAACTTGTCCGGACGTGATTATCGTTCAAATGATCTGTCAGGCTGGAGCAGCTTCGGTGATCGGAAAATTCTTTTTGGCAAAAGCTACAAATCACTGTGTTCTTGTTGATTGTACCGTCTTCGTTCTTTTTATAAATAAACTTGCTGTTCAAAGGCCCTGACAGTGATTTGCTCGCCGCACGCCAAATTTAAAATGCACGCGCATTGAATTGCTACTCATAATTAATTGTGTTAATTTTTATAACGCGTATAATTAATTTAATTAACACATTAAACTGACAGCCCTAGTTTATTCATTATTGTTTAATGTCTTGTGACCTCAAATGTTTGAGCACAGCAAAATGTAATTCAGTAGTAATCCAGAAAATCTTCTCCATGCAGTTTTTCAGGTCCATATGCGTTCAATAGTTCAAATGATCTTCTTTCAGGGCTTCACTTAAACTACTTCAGTCCTCAGTATACCATCCTTTGTGCCCTATGCGCATTTACAATGAATCAAATTATATTAATTGATAATAAAGGCATTGTACATATGCATTTTGTCCTGTCTTGATTAGGTGAATGTTTTGTGTGTGAGCATGGGTAGAGAAATTGCAAATGTACTGTAGTTTGATCAAATAAATAAGGGAAAATAAAAATTAAAAAAGATAAAAAATGATTGCTGAGACCACAAACATATCCAAACGCTATAATGAACGGTAATTAATAATCGTGTTAAATTGTGTTCTGACTGCCTGCCCTTGCTGTTTTATTTTCAGAGAAGCGGTGGAGCACTTCCTGGAGGCTCTGTCGCTGCAAAGACAGGCGGCCGAGGACGGGGCCAGGGCAGCGCGGGGGCCGGGGGTGGCTGCAGCTGCCCTCATGTCCGACAACATCTGGTCCACTCTGCGCATGGCCCTAAGCATGATGGGAGAAAGCTCGCTGTATGGAGCGGCAGACAGGAGGGACTTGGACACTCTGCTTGCTCACTTCTGTCAGAGAGAGGTGGAGGGAGCGCCCGAATGAGGACTAAAGAGAGGAGGGACTATTGAGTGCGAATGTGGTTTATTCAATGGAAAATGTTTGGGTACTCAACCAGGATCATCAAGATTTTAAAGGTTTGAAGCAGAAAAAAGGACTGGAGTGGGACTGGGACTGGACCAGGAATGGACTAAACCAGAACTAGACCGGAGACTAGACTAGACCAAGGACGAGGCACAGCCTTTAAAGCTTGTGAAGCAAAGGAAAGGCTCGGGATGCATAGGGATTCATACTTACACACACACACGACATATCAAAATTAGAACACAACTGGAACTAAACCAAGATCTAAACCTAGACTAGACTGGGACTAAACTGTGCTCAAACTAGGACAAGTGAGCCCAGCCTTAAAAGCTTGTGTGCATAAGGAAAGACTTATCATAATTGGAACTAAACTCGGATCTAAACAGAGAAAAGGCGAGGGATGCGTTTCACTCTAGCACACACACCTTACATCAAAATGGACAATAAACTGGGACTAAACCAGGACTAGAACAGGACCAAACCAAGTCTATATCAGGACCGAACTAGACTCGAAACAGGACTAAACCAAGACAAGTTTGAACGCAGCCTAAACTGTTTTGAAAGACGAAAAGTGGAAAGAACCTGGAACTCACTGTGATTATAAGCTTATGTTTTGTGTTTAGTCTCTCCTCGGAACATTTTTAACGATATCCTCAATAAAGAAATTAAATAAAATCAACAAGGAACTAAATAATACATTTTATGGTTAACAATACTGACAGGTCACCACCCTCTTTTCTCTAATGGTAAGTACAATATTGTTGCTGGAGAGAGTTTAATATCAGTTGTAAATCAATGACACAAAGACACTAATCACATCATGCACTATTCATACAAGTGTGAACATTTCCAGATTTTAATCATTGGTTTTCCTAAGTATTTCAGCCAAAACCCGACTTTTGTTAATTGATATGTGGCTATGTTTAATTTATATGCTTTTGGGAATAAATTGCAATGTGTTACAATGTTGAGGTAATTGTTTTGTAATTAGGCATCCCAATTTTTCATATATTGCTCTTGTAAAGCATTTTGCTTCATTATCATGTTATGCGATAATGTGTATTGTTGTAACAACTCGCTGCACTATTGTTTTCAGGTAATTTCCGTCCTGACAACAATGTTTATTATATTATTCAGCAATAAAATGTTGATTCAGATGTTATTTTTTTATTTGATTTTAACAGTAGCTTTTAGCAAGGTACTATGAACATGGTATTTAAAATGGTCCAGCAATGGGGAGATTTCAGTGTTGCAACAGAAAAATTTGAAAATGGTACATGTACAAATTTAATTAAATAATACATCTGTACCCCCAAATTAATAAAATGCTGAAATAGAGGGTTCATTTTAATCTATTACAGTAAAAAATAAAAATAAAAAAAAATACATGTACAAAACGGTTATTGTCACCTATTTTTTTTTAAAATGTGAAAATTTAATAATAAATAATGATAATGATAATAATAATAATTCAATACGAAATAAATAGCAGTACATCTACACCCCTAAAATAATTAAATTCTGAAATTGAGGTTTTTTTTATTACAGTAAAAAAAAACGTATAAAACGGTTATTGTCGCCTATTAAAAACAAACTCAAAATAATCTTAAAAACAGGCGTTTCAATTTTCAAATTTATCTGCGCATATGTACCGCCCACTTTGGTCCACTGGCCAATCAGAATAGAGAAGGCGTGTTGAAGACGTGCGCTGATTGGTCAATTCAAAAATAACACGGATGCAGCGCCGCCATTTAAATGTTTTAATGCTCGTCCTTCACTGTCGCGGAACAGAAGTGTGCTTTAACAGCAAAGGAATCACACTTTCTTTAATCTACAAGTTTTTATACAAGAGGTAAGCTTATATTGCTGAAAAATCTGTACTGACGAAGATGCTTAGACACTTTAAATTCGAAAGTTAGCGTTAGTTGTCGTGATCTTGCTAATATCTCCATGTTTTATCCTCCAGCACAAACAAATATTGCATTATTAGCTGTTCATTCTTTTGATTTCTAGGTTTGTCATTTCTGAAACTGCACAAATTAACATACTTCAACACGATCAAAACGCCAAACACACTTTTTTGTTAATGTTAACATGCTGTCTGGTAATCTGATGAAGGACATTGCTGTACTAACGTTAAGTTTATTAAACTGATGTATTAGTTCCTTGTTTGTGTTTTATTGAACTTTGAGAGCTTAAAACGATAGTCCAGGGAGTGTTAGAAAGGCTAGAGTGGCTTTGCATGTTTGTTTGCATGTTAAATACACTAATAATCACTTGGATTAATCTTGCAGTTTCACACCATGGGATCAGGTGAGAGCAAACTCGCTGTGGCCCCTCCAGAGCCGAAGCCCGAGCTCCCATTTAAAGCAGGGAGAGTGCACGCTCTGCTGGACCCCCGCTCTCCATCTGTAGGAATCGACCGCACTCCCATCCAGGTACTGCTAATGAAGGGGTTTGTGATGAACAAAAGCGAAAGCAGTGTTACTAATTTTGTGGAAAGCAAAATTAGTAACACTGTGTTGTTGAATGAATGATTGTCTTTATTTGTTAATTTCTTCACATGTCCTAGACATACAAAAGAATCGAAATTGGACCTGGCCCCCCATCCGCACATTACAAACTCACAATATAATATGACATGGGTAGACTAGACATGGACCGGACCAGGAGATCGGTAGCAAATGGGAATAAACAATGCAGCATAACATGAGGATAGGGTGAGGAGATAAAAAAGAGAACAACCCCCCAGACCATGCTCCTGTCGTTGTTATTCAATTGATTGTTTGTACTTTGGATATCACAATAAAACTTGTACAACTTGAACAAATGTTTCCAAATAAATGGAGGCAAGCCTGCCAGTCTGCGGCGTCTGACCACCTATGACTTACACACTCGCACAGACTAAATATGGCCTTAAATACTGAACCCAGAATGCATTTTGAAGTCGCAGTATTTGCGTGTACATGGATTAGACCTTGATAAAGTTTGTGTTTTATTTCAGGTTGGTGATGCTGCTAAAAGTTCTACTGAGGGGAAAAGCGTTTGTCCTGTAGGAGAGACGGACCCTCGCTCTCCTTCAGTCGGCATCACTCGAACTCCAGTCAGAGATGTCATGAGAGGTAACTGCTGCAGCCCCGATCATAACATGTGTATTTGGAATTAAGCAAAAATATAATGTAAGGAAGGAAAATCTAATGTGCCTGACGGTGAGAAAAGGCAACACTTGAGTTATGTTAATTCAATCCACAAGTGAAATTACTTGGTGACAGTAGCTCACACATTGCAATATATAATGACTAAGAGCAAAAATAAATGGTAATGGGATTCAAAATAATAAATAGTAGAAAATTGCAAAAAGACTTGACATTAAAGAATAATGCACTACGGAATAAAGTACCACTTATCTATTATGTGCGCTGTTTTATGAAATGTTAAATGTACGACATGAACTGCAAAATACTTCTGGATCTAATCTACATGCTTTTAGATTAAAGTTTGATTTGCTTTTTAAAATATTTTGATTTCTATAGAGATTGTATAAATATATTGTTGGTTTATCAGAATTTCTTTTGCCCTTACAGCTACAGTTGGCACTTTTGCACGGCGTTTGGGCATGCTCTTCCACAGTGATCTTGAGAAAAAGACTCAACAAAATGACTCTGCAACAGCAGAGGAAGAAGAGGACTCCAAACCAGAGGAGATTGCATCCACAGAGCCACTCCTGACACCACAACCCTCTGACATCCTTGACTCCCTGGATACTCACGCCACGATGCTAGACACTCCTCAGCTACCTCCTTCCCAAATCACAACAACCCCGTTTATTCACTTCGCAGACCCCCAGTTTGAGGTGGAGCTCGAAACTGAACCAGATATCAGTCTAGAGGAAGCGGAGGAAGCCAGGGAAACGCCTATTCACAAGAGGCTGAGTTTGAGTCTTATAGCTTGCCACGAGGGCTCAACTTCATCACAAATTTACGAAGATGGAAGCAACGATAGCTTTGCGAACATTGAGTGTAGTGATACGAAACCTCTGATTAAAGAAGATCACTCGTACGCAGTTCCTTCTATTACACTTGAGTCTCCCGTTGTGCAAAGTATTCCTAATGACGAGAATGCCAACGACGCAGATGTGGTCTCTCAAATATCTAGTCAGTCAGAAGAGGTGGCGCCTTGTTTGGCAGAAAAAACAAAGGAGGTAGAAGTGGCCAAAGAGCCTACTGCACCAGAAGAATCCAAATCTCAAACGACTGACCCCAGCCCACGTCCGAACCACATCCGCTGTCTCACCATTGATTCCAAAAGCCCGAGTCAGATCGTGTTCAAGCCTCAGTGGTTGGGTAAAGGATTCGGAGGAGCAGGGCAGAGGGTCCGAGCTCAGGGAGGGAAAGGGGGGTCCTCGCCTCTCGCGCTGCACGTGGCTGTGAAGAAGGTGGCCAATGAGAATAAAGGACAGACTGGAAAAGCAAAGTCCAAAGGTATGTCTATAGTACTCATTGTTAATGAGGTGGAAGATATGCCAGCAATGACAATGCAGCAAATTTTTAATCTTGAGTGTGACAATCGCCAAACAGAAATGACAAAGATTAACATGAAATGGCATGTTTTTATAGAGGTGCATTAAGCTAAACTGTGGATTTCCTGAAGTTAATTGGGTCCTGTTCTGTTTTGGCTCACTGAGTTTTCCACAAACTGATGAGATGAACTAGAACAAGATTTTTTGAGTATTTGCATACTCATTTCTGATTACAACAATGTGGGGTAAAGTGCAGTACTTCATTTGGCAATATCTCCTACTTCTATACTGTAAGCATTCTTGTTTGTCTGTTTTTTTAAATATAATCAAATTTTTGTCTTTCCAGGTAATGAAGGTCGCTCTCCATTACAAATCCTCAAAGAAACCAACTCACCTCGGGGGCAGCATGCTCAGGTATTGTACTGTCAAAATGAATAGATCAGGATGGAGAAATAAAACAAAACTGACCTTTTGGGCCAATGAATGCTTGTAATACCAAATTTGATGACTTAAAAAAAAAAATCAGTCTTCCATATGTGTGCATTTTTTTTTCATCCCATACTTGCCAAAGGACAACAGTTTGTACAAAAGGTTTCAGCAAATGTCATGGGCCTATGATGTCCATCTGCCCATGTATTATGTCAAATGTGTTTGTGTAAACTCATCTTTTAAGATGGTCAAAATCAAAGTGTACATTATTGTCAGTTCACTATGTAACAGACATTACACAGAGGACTGAAATTGTGTTTCACCAGACACCAAATTTGCATTTTAAACTAAAAACACACACGCGCGATATAGATGAGACCTGTATTTTTTGACTACATGAGGTCGCCATGTCCGTTAACGTTATTGTGACTGCCAGCTCTTGTCACATCTAAAACTGTTTGTCTTTTCAGATGAAGCTGAAGGTGTCCACTCCCGAACGGCGCAGAAGTGCCCACAGCGAGCGTAGAGTTTTGGCCGTCGCTGTAGATAAAGAAAACCGATGATTGAAAACTATTATTCTTTTAAAACAGGCTTTTATCTGTACAGTTTTATCTGTTTTGTAATGTTCCACTTTATACTATATTCACGTTCACTTTTTCTTTCAACTGAAATAAATTAATGTGTACAGATGTTTTTGTATCTTGAATTTATTTCGTAAAACTCACTAGAGGATTGTTGATCTTGAATATCTTGGGTCTTTTTTTGACTAAATTTGAGTTTTAAGTGATGAAAACATGTCCTGTTCAATTGTAAATTCATGTATAGATTAAAACTCACTAAAAATATACTACTTGATTGAAGCTGTTTTACTTATGTTATAGCTAATCCTTGCGCCCTCTACCGGCTACAGTGAAGTTTATTCTGGGCAGATGTGGCTGAATTTCCCTTTGTCTATTTTCCCTTGACATTTGTTGTAAAAATACCCAACAAGACTAAATCTAAATAATAAAATAGTTATTTTAATGAGAAATCAAAGACAATTCTTTTTGTTGAATTTATTTAACATGTCTAGTAGTCAGTTACATACAGTGTTTGATTGTGCTTTTGCCTTTAGAATAAGTTTACAATTTTTATTTTATTTTTTTTAAAAGAGAAAAGGAGCTTTAATATAGTAATAAATAGGATCTCTTTCACAATTTCCCCAGAAGAGAGAACCAAACACTCTACCCCTCCATTTATTTGTTGAAGGATCCTTTATATTCCAGAAAGGCTTTTAATAAATAAATGCATGATTAAATTATTTTTTTGGAAATCCTTTGAAAATAAGATTCCTCTTAACCTACGCTAACCAAAAGTAATTGAATAAAAAGCAAATAAAACACATTTTCATACAAAACATTAGAATAACTATAATAACTACAGTGAAACTACATTGTACACCCATTCACTTATAACTCATTCAGTGTGCTACCATACCAATTTGGCAACTGTTTTCATGTTTCTGAAGTCATTAAAAAGAAATTCTTTATGCAGTGCGCCCCCTGGTTTACAAATGGTACTACAACCACTTGCAAGACCTCGTTTCTGATTGGACCGACTGCAGAAAAGAGTATTTTACATAGGTACATTATGTAACTTTTCTTTTGGAGGGTACTTCAGTCATTTGTCTCCATGGAGATATCACTGCTTTGTATGAAATGTCTCACAGAATGGCATTAAACTTGTGTATGTAGAGAGGCAACCCTGCTCTCAGTAAGAACGCATGTTTTTGTGATATTTTTGACTAACTTAATGAAAGATAAAAGCGTTTAATGTTACATTGTGCAACATCGGGCAAAGCAGCTCCATGGAGACAAGCATGCCACCAGAAAAGTTACATAGTGAACCAGCTTTACAATTGTGTATCTGTGTTTGTACATATTTACCTTGCCAATGGACAATCTTAATGAAATGTTTGTGTATCCCTGCATATAGTCGCTACCTAAGTCATTATTGCCACAATAGAGCAGATATTGGTTAAATAATAACAGCTCCTCTGATCTGACTGCAAGGACTTGGCACAACAACAAAATACCATCCTCTGTTTAAGCTGTGGCTTCTCTTCCCACTCCTCTAAACATAGATCCGGATCTGTGTCGGGTGTCGGAGCAGCCTCAGTTCCATATTTTCAAGAAGTTGTCCCAGGAGCCCGTGCAGCAGGCCATCCCATCAGCAGACACCCCGATACAGCTCACTCTGTTGTCATGTCCAGCCAGTACACCTGAGCAAAACAACACAGACAAGTGTTCAGACAGTGTGGCAGACCTGTATAGTACTGATTTAAAACAAAAATTTAATTATTTTTTATATTCTTAAATGTACTTAAATAGTAATCATGCATTTGATCTATATAGCACTGTTTTGGACACGCAAAGAAGCTTATGTTGAATTGTTCATTCACTCCACAAATGATGATGGGAAGATACTTTTCCAGTGCTTGTTCTTTCTACTTTCTGTTTGAATGCAGAGACTCTGGGACATCAGACAATTGTCCAATTTTGGGACACTTTGATCACTAAATTTGTAGCGTCACAAATCCAGAAGACAACTGTCGACATCCTTGTGATATGCAGAATGAATCTATAACTTGTTTTACCTCACTTTTACAGAGCTTAGTACCATCGGCCCCTCTGACATCTCACACACATAATTTAATTGTCTCTGTGATGTTGAATATTTAACTTGTTTCATGAGTTTTCTGAAGAAAACAAATCACTCTGGGTAAATGCATTTTCTATAGTTCATGTCATGTACTGACCCACTCTCTCAGCTTTCAGTGCGTCCCAGATATTAACGTTGAAGTCGTCGTATCCGGCCAGAATGAGCCTCCCGGACTTAGAGGGTGCCAGAGAGGTGACTCCGCACATGATGCTGGAGTCCTGGTACGTGATGAGCTCCTGGTCGGCGCGCAGGTCGTATAGTTTACAGGTGGCGTCATCTGACCCTGTGATCACTGCATTGCCATTTGGAAAGAACTGGAAAGAAAAAACAAAATAATTTAATTGTATTAAAATTTACATGTAGAATCATGAACTTTTAACTAGGGATGCACAAATATATTGGCTACCGATCAGTTCAATTCATATCCTGGTTGGACATATAAATTGATGTAATAAAACTATTTACTGGTTGTAGTTGGCCCAAATAGTCTCATAATGTTAGAATTGTTGTTTATACAATGTTGTTTTATAGTTACTTGACATATCTTATTGTCTTATTTTAAGAACTAAATGGTAATTTCAGTCTCTGCAGTGGTATCGGTTGATATTGGGTATCGGGCAGATAATTAACACATCCATCCATCCATCCATTGTCTTCCACTTATCCAGGGCCGGGTCGCGGGGGCAACAGTCTAAACAGGGACTCCCAGACTTCCTTCACCCCGGACACTTCCTCCAGCTCCTCCGGGGGGACCCCAAGGTGTTCCCAGGCCAGCTGAGAGACATAGTCCCTCCAGCATGTCCTGGGTCTTCCCCGGGGCCTCCGTGTAATTAACACAATAATATTGAAATCTGAATCGAACTGAAAAAGCTGAATCAGTGCATCCCTATTTTTAACTGTTACTGGTTTCCTCATAATTTGTTTACTCAAAGTTGTATTTTGACTAATTCATCCTTCACCCACTGTTCTGTACTTATTTGTGATTATTAAAACATTTAGATTCTGGGAAATGCATGCATCTATAGGGTTGATAGAGTTGCATAACCATTTTTCAAAAGTTATTGGACTTGTTTTGATTATGGAGCCATTATAAATCCATGTTGTGATTAATAATAAACAAAATCTTCTACTTTTTTTTATATTGTTTTTTACTGCAATTGTAAAATCAGCTGAACTGACCAGTGTAAACTACACACTTAAAGTAAACCCCAAACAAGACACACAGTCATCATCGAGTGATTATAACTTATCTAGTTGTTCCTATTTACCCCCTCACTGTAACTTAAATGTTGTTTTTTTTACACTGCATGTGCCTCCTCACCCCGATGGCGTTGATGTCGCTCTCGTGCCCTGCAAACGTCTGTCTGCACTGGGCCTCTCTGATGTCCCACAGTTTGGCCGTGAAGTCACAGGCTCCAGAGATGAAGAAGTTAAAGTCTGGAGACACACCCAGAGACATGCAGTCCCCCTGGTGACCGGCGAACGTGGTCTTTATGGTCCCGGTCTCAATGTCCCAAAGCATACTGAGATAAGAGCGGAAATATATCAATCACACATAATTATCATGATTTCATTCATTACGATGTTATTATTTGAAACCTTTAATAATGTTTGAGACATGTGTATAGTAATTAATAAAATATTATTATTATTATTAATTAATTATTAATTACATGTGTATAGGTAAAAAACAGTAAAACATTTCAGCTGTACACAAAGGTCAAAGCTCGTCAGAATTATTATTCGACAAATAAAATGTTCAACTCTCTTATTTTGTTGAAAATATTGTAACTGTAAAATGAGTTCCTTGCTCATACATTGTCCCTGCATTTTTGATAGATTTCTCGGAGGGTGTTGATTATATAGATTCCCATTCAGAACTCAACGCTTTTGTTGTCATTTTCAATTTTTTTTAAACTTTTCTCCACCAACTCCATTTGGCTGATATAAAGCTCTGTGAAATATTTATCACAGAAAAAATTATATTTAAAAAATGAAAACCTAAACAGAAATATTATAGATAATTGATAAAAGTAATACACATAAAATTTAAATAAAATTCATGTTGTTACTTAATGTTGCTGCAGATCATCACTTTGTTTTGTTTGTTTGTTTTCTTACCAGGTGCAGTCTCCAGAGCTGGTGATGATTTCACTGTCACTGAGGAAGCGACAGCAGGAGAGGTATCCTACAAACACAATCAATGATCAATCAAAACTGTCTCTTACTTTCCTCTCAGAGTAGAACAAAACAATTCAATCATTTATAATATTTTCCCAAGAATAATTTCTGGCAGAAATATATTTTTATGTGCAGTTAAACGTTTTAAAATGCCATTGGTCAAATCCCTGCAGCAAGTTAAAATAATTTAAATGCCAGAAAGCCATTATAGTAAACAAGGTTGGAATTCAACTGAACCCAAAAGTATTGATCATGTATCAGTCTCATAGATAACAGTCGGGCTGAGCTTTCAACACTAATAAAAAAGAAGGGCAATTAATAATTGCTATTTAAAACAAAATCTAGTCATATTTAATTTCTCTCTACCCAAGCATATTATTGACGATTAGAGACGGCGGAATCTTGATCTTGTTTTTAAAATATCTGTTAACTGCATGGCCCAACAGTGGAGAGAAAACAGTATATAACAGTATTATAAACAGTATTATAGCAGCTTAATGAAAGTACACGACTCACCGTTGTGTGCAGCCAGCTCCCTCATCACCTTCACGTTGCCGTCCTTCCCTTTGAGGTTGTAGATGGAGCACATGTTGTCCAGACCTCCACAGGCCACCAGGTTCCCTGAAGGCGCATAGGCACAGGTCATCACCCACGACGACTTCAGCGGGATCGCATTCACCTAAAACACCAGAAATACACAATAACAACCACATTTCAGGCTTATATACATGCCAAATAATGTTTTTGCTGATATAATCAAAACATCAATGTCATCATAATCATCAAGATTATTTGGCTGATAATTGATGACTGTTTAAAATGATTGCATTTAAAAAGCCTGTGTAACCACAAAAGTGGTTTTGCTTCATGCTTTGAGCAGCAGAACAAGTACACATATCATTCTGAACAGAAGTAAATTCATTCTCTTTTTTTCTATTACAACAATTTGTGATTGAATATAGTAATAATTGAAATCACAATTTCATATGTGATCACTTGCACAGATTTGTTTTCAATCAAAGTAATTTGTGTACATAATATGTACAGGCATTTTGGTGGCCATAGCAGCTTGTCAAACCCTGATCCCGTCAAATCTCAGACGCTCAGCAGGGCCGGGCCACCAGGGGGCGTCAGTCGAAGAAACTGTCATCGTGTCTTTAGACAAGGCACTTCCACATTACCTAGTATGAAAATGGTGTGTGTGTGCGTGAGTAATGGTGGTGGCAGTGGGGCCGATGGCACAAATTGGCAGCCTCACGTCTGTCAGTTTGCCCCAGGGCAGCTGTGGCTGTACCTCGACTGAGTGTGGAGTGCATGAATAATGATCTGCAAAGCGTCTCTAAGAAAAGCTCTATATAAAACTGTGGTGTCATTATTATTTTCTTACCTTGTTGGTTGTAATCGTGTCCCACACAATGAGTTTTCCATCTTGTGAGGCGCTAACACACAGCCTGGAGCAAAGCAAACACGCAACAGCATTAAAAACTGCATTTACTCCATTGGCACATTTAGTTTCTTTAGACAACCTCTTTAGACAACACTGGTGACAAAGCTGGTGAGAAATGACATAATATAATCTATCAAATAATTTCATGTCAAATAAAACTAATCTAAACTAGTGTAGATGAGTCATTACAACATTATGAAATAATAAACTATAACATACATAGCTGCAAAATTTATCTAAAATGATTTAAGAATAGAAAAGGGTCCAGAGACTTCCTACCTCTTCACTGTGGCATTTCACACTTGTGCTTTTTAATTTATGTGGTAAAATTTCTGAAGAATTGTTTTGTGACATTTTTTAACCCTACATGAGCTGGAGTCTTTATTTCACTGAATAAACCCTAGTAAATAGGGGGTAGGTGAAAACTGACATTTTCTGAGCACCTAAGCGTTACAGGACAGTAGGATTTCTCAAACATGCATGAATCAATCTAAATACACTTCTGAGTAAATTAACAATAAGGGAGCAACATTTTTATTATTAAATGTAAGTTAGAAGCTTGTGAAATTCAGCTTTGCATGATATGTCCCCTGGAAGTATTAAGTTCCTTACGTTGAACAAAGTTATGCAAAGTAGTTTTTACTTAGAATCTGTGGCCCAGTGCACGGCGTAGATCTTGGCCAGGTGTCCTCGGAGTGTTTTTCTGGTCTTCATTTGGACACGCCCCACCACCGAGATGGAACCAGTCGCCTCCTGAAACGTGGTGTCCTGGACTGCTTTCCGGGCCGCCTACAGCAAGCAAACAAAAACTCTTACTCAGGAACAGAGAGAGACAACTTTATCTCTAATGTTTTATAATATACAATACAGAGAGAATACAGAGAGAGACGAGTTTGAATGAATTGTCAGTTTTGTGCTTTGGTATCTGCTGTTATCTTACCATCGTTGGTATTATGTATGTGTGTTATTGCAGTTGTGCTTCCATTGTTAGTATGTTTACTTTTTGCGGTCTTTAAATGTTCCTGATAGAAACACTGTATGTGTAATTTATTGTCCCTTATCAAGTTTATTTGTTTTTGTTGTTTTTTTGTACAAGAATGGAATTTGCCTTTGTTTTTTGTTTTGTGTTTTTCAACTGAACTGACAAGGAAGCTAAATCAATAATTTAAGTTATATTTTGGAAGACAGGGTGGGATTCAATAAGTTTTCTTCTTCCCACTCCTTTTCAAGCAAAAAAAAACCCCAAATGTATTTGACTGTATATTGGTTACATGTATTTATTTCCTTGTGTTGACCTGCTTGAAATGAATAAATAAATAAATAAAATTAAATGAATGAAATTATATGAATAAGAAAGTGCTGAGGAACAAAGTATTGTATAAACAAATTTAAATGTAATTGTGCCACCGGGAAGATTGATTAATTGATTGATGAGCAAAATTATATATACTTCTTTATATTCTGGAGATAACCTGCACGATTCCACTGGAAATAGAAAAGCCATTCTTCGGAGCATTGTCCATGGAGATAGATACGGTTTATGAAATACTGTAGAAGATAATATCCAAAGGAACGACATTTCCATAGAGACAAGCAGGAGGAGAAGTCAGGTTTGTGGAGATGCAAGCCCATTCACAGCACGTTTTTCAGTACAGTAAATGCAACCAAATGGGAAAAAAAGCATGCATTTTAATTTAATTGAGTAACTTTCTATTACTCAGCGGGGCTTTAGTTAAAGATTAAGTTAACAGTAATAGATCCACAGACATCTGTGTTGTCTTAGGGTTGCAAAACATGTACAAAACCCATGCACTGCAAAAGACTTTGGCCAAAATTTAAGATCTAAACAGTTACATCTATCAGAAAATGACATAAGAGTAGTGAAATTATCTGTCCATGCAGCAAGTTATCTTAAAATAAACTACCTCTAGACTAGAATTAAGCAGTGTCTGGTCTAGTAAGTAGATAAAAAATCTGAGAACAAGATAAATAACCTGATATAAGTTTGAAAATCTTGGCCAGATCAGAGAAATTTGCAGTGTGGGATTCTTATATGAATTTAGCAGACTGCTCTCAAATCTTAATGCTCCTGGAGGTGTTTTAAATATGCACTGTGAACTAAATCTTGATTTTAAAGCATACATCACAAATCGCAGTACTAAACAAAACTGTACTTTCTAAATTGTACTTACAGTGATCTGATCCTTTAGACTTTCTGCCTCTTTCCTCAATTCCTCCATTTCTCCCATGGTGGCGCCGCTTAGACACTGTCACCGACTTGTCAGCAGAATTACTAAAATAAAATAGATAAAAACAGAAAAATGTATTAGAAGTTATAAGTCAAATCATATCCAGAGTGTAACTCGTCATTTTTCCCTTGGGTGTGCTCGGTCCTACCTGTAATCCTATAACTCAATTGAAGGCAAGAGCTCTTTTGCAAGTCAAACTCCCTCTCCTCGTCTAGTTTGCAAACTTCCCCGAACGTATAGGAAGCCACATGCTCAGGCAAATGAATATTCACTGTGACATTAGCAGTGTTTGTTCTGCGGGGAATCTGACACACATCCCTACCCTGAAGGTACACACAAACCTGCAGGGCGTGTAGCTAAGTCATCACCAAAGTCCTGTCTCCGCTACAGGACAAATGGAAACAGTGAAAGTGGGACGGCCATAGTGAATAATTAAATGATGTCAGTGTAGTAAACAAAACTCTTCTTGTGATGACGGGCTTTGTCACTTATTTGTCTCCATGGAGATTATATTGCTATGCTTTGTATGTTCCACCATGGCATTAAACTTATTATTATTATTATTAATTTTATTGTCATTATTATTATTATTATTATTATTATTATTATTATTATTATTATTATTATTATTATTATTATTATTATTATTATTATTATTTTATGTATTTCTTTTTTTTTTAAGCATTTGTATTGCTTTTCCACAGATCCCACCTAACTTATCCTGGGGTGTAGGCCTTTAGTCAGTTAGACTTAGACAAACTTTATTGATCCACACGGGAAATTGTTTTGGGGTACAGTAGCTCATTCATTAAATATAATATATAACAGAGAGTAAAAAAAAAAAAGATGGGATAACAAACAAACAGCAATAGACTAGTGTCAAATGAGACATAATTATAAAAATAAAAATAATGATAATAAATGTATATGTACAAATCAGAATTAAATAGAAAAGTAAATAATAAAGTATAAAGTACAATATCAAATAAGAATTTAGTCAGTTCATCAGTCGATTTGTATAAAATATTTATTTGTCCCCTAATCATTTTGTTTAGATTATAAAGATTTCTATAGGACAGCAGCAGAAAGAAGAAGTTAGTGAGTGAGTTTGTTGAAGATTTCATATTTTTGGGAATTTATGTGTAAAAGGCAGATTAAACTCACAGACAGTTTCCAGGTACTTTTTTCTGCATCGATTGTAGTTTTTGCATGAACTCCAGTGGCAGTTGTGAGGGCAGTTTGGGTCAGATATGACTCATAATAAATTTGTTTATAGTCGAATCAACTGGAACATAATCTTTCTTCCTTTAGTCAATTTTTGCATGTTTTTGCATGTTTTTGAGAGTTTTCGTTACACCTAGTATTTCTTGTGGACATTATATCGCATATACCTGTGATTCTGACTTTGAAAGGTTCTTTAATAAGCAAAATTGACTCATGTGAGCTTTAAGCTATGTTATAATGTGATTTCTTCATCAAAAACAGACCTGGAGTTGTGTTTTGTTTAATTTGAGTAAACCTTTATTAGTCTGTCTACATCCTCAAAGCTCAAAATGCTCTGTTCCACCTTGTGATGTCATGAAGCTGTAGTTTTCAAGTTAAGAGCTACCTCATATATTTGTTCAGTAACGATTGGCAATTCCAGGGCTGAAATCATCCAAATGATTCAAGTGAAGGTGTACGGAGTTTAATTTTTAAAAAATCCGCAAGGTTTGTGTGTTAAACATGTGAATGAAACCAAACGCAACTCCAAGTTTGTTTTTGATGAGGATACATTATATACATCTGAAAATGGTGTAATATGAGCCCTTTTACTCTCCACTGAGCTCTGTCTAATGCTAATGGATTCTGAACTGAGTAATGTGCTGATTAAATGAACAGTTCAATCACATAATCAATCACATAATGGACGTGCGTACATCTTTCCTCAAGTGAACACGGGCGATCATAGGTTCTGACATCTAAGTATTACATCAGTTAAGTAGTAGTTTGGGACGAAACAATCCATTCAAAATGCAGGTACATTTCACATACAAGGAAGACCTTTTCTGTCAGTTTAAACTTTAATTTGACTAAATAACAGTGTTTAATCATAACTACAGTATTGTACAATTTAGACAAGTTTTGGCCCTTGTTTGTCGGAAATACCTCTTGTATGAGATATCTGCTGCCTGTGTCCAACCAGAAAGTATTATTATGAATTATAAACTTCACCTTTAACTAGACAAACCCATAGACAAGAGTTTTAGGCAAATCTTAAATACAATGATGTTAGGTTTTTTTTGTTTTTTTTTGTGAAATGAGTTTTCTAATCTGTCATATGAACTTTATTATTACAATGTAGTCATTTTTGGGCAGAGCCAATTCCATAAAAGTTTTTTCAGTTGCTTCTGTGGCAAGTAAATGTGAGATCAATAAAGTCTTATCTTATCTCTTACCTCTTACCGCTTACCTTTAGACAAACGTACATAATTTGGTTCTCAGTGGTTTGCATGATAAAGTAAAGGTTAATTCAAATAAATACATAAAATTACATTATTGTTCTGCATCTTTACTCTCTTGGTATAACTACTACAATCGACTATAATTTTCTGGTACATATTAGTGCCTATTTTGCATACTTTTAAAACTTTAACATTTGAAATATTGGTGACCTAACGCTAACTCCTAACCCCTTAATTAAAGTGCATTTGACAGATTAATATATTTTTTTTCTAGTTACTGCTTGGTTTGGGTTAGGTTTAGGGTTAGGGTTTGGTGGGAAAGTACCTGTGGTAAATTGTCATCATAATTTCACATCAGTCAAGTGAAAAGTTGAAAACAAACAACAGTAGCTGTGACTTCTAAAACAGAAAACCTCTATTGATATGTCATCAAATTTATCCAAAGAAAGCACAAGAAAGAAGACACAAGAAAGCATTTTTCAGACAGTTTAAACACTACTTTAACAAAACAAAGCCATTGTCATGTATTTTTATTTGTCAAATCATGGCTACTGTGTTGTTACGGTTGTTAGGTAATGTCAGTGTGTGCCATGTCAGAGCCTGTGTCCAATAGGAATTAGAACTTTTAACTTTTACCAAAATTAAAAAACTAGAAAAGAAGAAAAGATTATTTGTAAAATCTTAAATATACAGTATTTTAATGAGTAGTCTAACCTGTCATGCAACCATTTTATCCACCTTTTACTAGTCTTTTTAAATACAGCTCTGGAAAAAAATAAGAGACCTCTGCATTTTTTTCTGAAATCAGCATCTCTACATGTATTACAGCCATTCCATTCCAGCGTCTGTTGAATTCCAACACAAACACAAAGCTGAGCTACTTCACTTCTTGCACCAGGAGTGGAATAAAGTCACCCAAGAACAATGTGAAAGACTTGTGGAGAGCATGTCAAGACGCATGAAAGCTGGGATTAAAAATAAGGGTTATTGCACCAAATATTGATTTCTGAACTCTTCTTAAGTGTAAACATTAGTATTATGTTGTTTTAAAATGAATTTGATCTTGTTTCTTTGCATTGTTTGAGGTCTGAAAACATGTATCTTTTTTTTCCTTTTGACCATTTGTCATTTTCTGCAAATAAATGCTCTAAATGATAATATTTTTATTTGGAATTTGGGAGGAATGTTGTCAGTAGTTTATAGACAAAAATGTTCCTTTTGCCCAAACACATACCTATAAGTAGTAAAATCAGAAAAACTGATAATTTTACAGTGGTCTCTTATATTTTTTCCAGAGCTATGCTTATGGAAATTACAGGGGCCAAGCGATTTCCATTGTCTAAATCTATGCTGGCAATTAAACTCAGGTAACATGCAACAACAAAACACAAACTCAACTTGTTTAATACTTTCTGTAATATATTTCATTATAAAACCATGACAAATATCAGCAGTAAGTCGTGCTAGGTTTAATCTGTGTAATCTTACCTTAAATGGAGATAAGAGAGGCCTTTTTGACCTATTGCGTGTCTCCTTGCGATCCCTCTCTCTCCTTCACTATTTGAATGTGTCCCTGTCTAAACACATGACCCGCCGGATTTGCCTCTCATTTGGCTGAAGTGAAAGGCTTCGGCCGGGAGTGAACAACGAAAAGATTTGCTTTTAATGTCTGTGGCAACAGATTTCTATTGTGTTTCTTGTGTGGATCAGTCATAATTTAATACTTTGAGCTGGGCAGAATAGACAAAAGTTGTGCTTAAGTAAAATGATCATTATGTCAAAATTACATTTTTTTTTTTTTTTAATATTGGATAATGTTTAGAATTGTTTTGAGATTGTTTATTTTAGAATTGCTTATATTTTAAGATTTTATCCTGCACTAGCCTGTTAAGATTGTACCTTGTATTTAATATGCGATTTCTTTTTATTATATTGTATTGTATTTTTATTGTATTTATAATTGCACTTTATCGTATTTTTGTATTGTATTTTATGATGTGAGGACTGCAGATGGAAATTAGCTTTGAGCTAAATCTGGGGCAGACATCTTTTTAATGAAACTGCACACTGTCCTTAATAAACTAAACTAAACTAAACATTATTGAAGTACTAGTGGTTCAAGTAAGTAAAACAGTAAAGAAACTACTACTCAAAACATAACTGATCTGGTTTATAATGTAAGTTAATGTAATAGGGTGTCCAAAATATTTTTTTTAAATGCTTCTTTAGTATAGGCAACAAAAACTAGAACTAAATCATATCTGAAGAAGAGGTGCAAGAGACACAAATGTTCAAATCATTAAAAAGGCAAAATAAATCAGCTTGTAAACTTACAATGAGGAGAGTAAATAAAACCTTTACTCAAGTAATAAATAAGACAGTTCGATCTTTAACAGAAAAAGGAGCAGAAAAGTAGAGCAGAAAAGAACAATTGTATTAAAACATTACTGCAGTAAATAAACTTAAATAAATGTAATTGAATACTAAGCACCTCTGTTTCATTTATGCATTTCTGAGTATTCTTGAAAATGTTAATTTCTACAGAGCTGTAAATGCTCTTTTCCACCTGATGATGTCATGAGGTCGTCATAGATCGAACTGACTTATTTATTATAGTTATTGTTTTATTAGTTATTGTTTTTAGCTTGAGTTAAACTGTTTTACTCTAGTCCATGCGCCCTCTGCTGAAAACAATGGCAGTTAGTACGGACAGAAACTAGGTGTGACTCTTTGCTACCAGTTTGTATGAATTAAAATATAATAAATACATTTTCTGTAAGTCTGAACAATACAAAACAATGAGACAAACTGACACAGAAATCACTAAAACGGGATTGAACCAGAACTAAGATCTAAAACAAGTCTACACAATTTAAAGCAGCACTGTGTAATCTGCATAACTCTGAAGACTGAAGCCTAAAACCATGCTCTGGAACACTCTTCACTGAGATGGATAAGTTTAAAGCCAAACAATGACATCTCCATGGAGACAGGCAGGGCAAGAGTTGAGTCTGTAGAGATGCACGGCTGTCCACACTAAGCATGCATGTTTTCAAGGTGCTGTAGTGAAATAAAAATATTCTTAATGAAATAAATGCTTTTATTATTTGGCAGAAATGTTACGCAGTGGGACTTTAAAGGTCCTATATTACACTAAATTTAGTCTTGTGAGCTTTAAGCCTTCTTATAATGCCGTTACCTCCTCAAAAACATACCCAGAGTTGTATTTTGTTTCACTCACACATGTTTGAGTAATCCTGGTTTTTGCATTCCCAAAACTCAAAGTGCTCTGTTCCACCTTGTGATGTCATGAAGTGGTAGCTTTCACGTTAACAGCTACCTTTTATCTTTAGTTCAGTAAAGACTGGCAATTCCAGGGATGAAATTTCAAATCTGCAATTTTCAAATCCTGGGTGTGCACCTGTACATACAGCTCTGGAAAAAAAAAGAGACCACTGGATTTTTTTTTCTGAAATCAGCATCTCTACATGTATTACAGCCATTCCATTCCAGCGTCTGTTGAATTCCAACACAAACACAAAGCTGAGCTACTTCAGTTCTTGCACCAGGAGTGGAATAAAGTCACTCAAGAACAATGTGAAAGACTTGTGGAGAGCATGCCAAGACGTATGAAAGCTGTGATTAAAAATAAGGGTTATTGCATATTGATTTCTGAACTCTTCTTAAGTGTATTATGTTGTTTTAAAATTAATTTGATCTTGTTTTGTTGAGGTCTGAATACATGTATCTTTTTTGTTATTTTGACCATTTGTCATTTTCTGCAGATAAATGCTCTAAACGGTAATATTTTAATTTGGAATTTGGGGGAAATGTTGTCAGTAGTTTATAGACTCAAACAAAAATCTTCCTTTTGCCCAAACACATATTTATAAGTAGTTGCAGTGGTCTCTTATTTTTTCCAGAACTGTATGGTTTTTGACAATAAAGCTGACGTTGAACTTTGAACTTGAACTTTGAAATCATCCAAATAATCCCAAGGTGGAACAGAGCATTTTTCTCTTGAGAGAAAATTTATGTTAAAAGTGTGAATGAAACAAAACACAACTCCAGGTGTGCTTTTGATGAGGAAACAACACTATAACAGTGTCATTTTAGCCCTTGGAGCAATCGTCATACAAACATCCACCCAGACTGTTCCCAAACTTTGACTTTTTCGTGCCAAATGGGAAAACGATTCTTGTAATGCTTGGCTCTTTTAGCCTTTTTAGCATTTTGTCTCCATTGTTTCGGGGGATTAGATGCGCACACATTAACAACAGCACACTACAGGACAGAAAAGCAGGCGGGAGGGAGGGGTGAGATGGGGCATAGAGAGGGGGCAGATAGGCAAAAGGGGGGGACAGATTGGCATAGGGCAGTTGATAGTAAGAAGCAAGTGTTAAATCCCACAAGCTGAGATTTTAAAGGGGGTCTTTTGATTCAAATCTGCTCTCATCCGATTATGACTGCTCTTTGCATCTGGACCAGAGATAAAGAAAGAGACCGCTTTATGTGTGTGTGTTTGTGTGTGTGTGTGTCTGTTTGTGTGTGTGTGTGTGTGTGTGTGTGTGTTTGTGTGTGTGTGTGGGTGGGTGCGCAAGAGAGATAGTTATGATATGGGCGATGATACTGGGAGAATACTGACTGACAAGGGAGTTAGTAATGATGCAACCCGAGACTAAAACAGGAAAACGAGGGCTTATCTGACACTGGCTGAGTGGCTAACAGTCCCACCTCACAGCAAGAAGGTTCTGGGTTAAATTCCTGGGCCTTTCTATGTGGAATTTGCTTGTATCTGGGTGGGTTTTTAGTGAGCACTCTGGTTTCCACTCTGATTCAACCCAAAACATGCACAATGAGTCAGATCCTCCAGCTAACAGTCCTGGCCATACTGCAAAAAGCTTGTCCAAAATTTAAGATATAAACACTTAAATCTATCAGAAATTTACTTAAAAGTAGTGAAATTATCTGTCCATGCAGCAAGATAATTTTACTTGTCAAGTTATCTTAAAATAAACTCCCTCTAGACTAGAATTAAGCAGTCTCAGAACAAGCTTTACAAAAAAGCCATAAAAGTATTTGATAAGAAGCCGCAATCATTTCATCACTGCAATGTTTTAGAAAAATATAACCTGTTAAGCTTTGATAACTTCAAATTCTTTAAAAATAGCTGCGTCATTTTCAGATCCCTACATGACCAGGCCCCACCACCGCTCAGGGAGTATATAAAAAGAAAACGTGAGTCCAGCACCAGATCATCTGCCGGGGGGGGGGGGTTGTGAGGTACAGTACAGAAAAACAACCTTTGCTCAGAATACTCTCTCAATTACAGGATGCAATAACTGGAACACAATACCTATATCAATCAGAATGAGTCCAAGTCTTGCTTCTTTTAAAACACATCTTAAAATATGGCTGAAAAGGAATCAAAACTGTAATCATATAACACAATAGCCATGACATACAAGAAGCACACACACACACACACACACACACACACACACACACACACACACACACACACTTACATGCACACACTACAAAAATCCACATTGTAAATAGAATAGGCGCCTTAATAATAGGCACCTTATTACGCACACTGAGAAGCACCTTTTAATCCTCACTAGGCTAAGCCCATCAATTGTATTTTTACTGTAATTTATTGAAGTACTGTATATGCTACTATTGTATAGATACTAAATTGTTTTTATGTTTGTGATCATAACACATGTACTAAATTGTCTAATGTCTGCAACTGCAACGTATTTTCTGCTGTATGCTATATCTTTATGTCTGGGACTGCGGATGGAAATTAGCACTGTGCTAAATCCGGCATATATACGTCGGTTTGTGTGATCTTATACAAATTGTGTGTTCATTAATATGCATTGTCCCTTCCAAATAAACAAACAAAAACAAAAAAATCTGATATAAGTTTTAAAATCTTGGCTGGATCAGAGAAATTTGCAGAGAAAGACTATAGCACAAGATCTGAAGGGATGGGCCCTGCTCCTGACAGGTTACCCCAGTGGCATAGATTAAAGCATGGGTCAAATGCTCAAAAGGGATTAATAAAGCAGAATTTAACCTTAATCCAGGATAGAACCAGGACTAAATCACAACTGAACCAAATCCGAATATGGACTACAATAGGACACATGGTGACTGAGCCAGGGTCAAAACAGGACTGAACCAGGACTAAAATTAATCACATTTTAATTGCGATTGAATAATTTCTTTGCCAGTGATCATCTTGGGTCTTTTTAATGGTGAGGTCTACAGTATATCCAATTCTTGATCAGTAAAAGCACGTGGTTTGGAGCAGATCTAGACTTTGGAGGAAGAAATTTGACCTTTTTATTATATGGTACTGTTGTATGTCTTGGTTACTGTATGTTTAGGAAATTTAGATTGAAAGTCATTTTTTAATTGGGAGAAAATGTAATTGAATCCAAAATTTTGGTCAATATATATATTTTTTTAAAGCCCTAAATCAGTACAAAAATACAAAACTAGATGACATTTTAAACCTCTTGCTCCATGCACGTTCTCATTTGAATGACAACAGATCTCTATGTCAAGAATCTATGTGCTCTTAATCCCTTATAACATTATATCACCCACAATAACACAGATTATGCCCGACCGTGCAACTACTACTACTACATCAAATTCTAGGTTAACATTGAAAATATGTAGCGCCTTTTCTTGATTCCATGTAGTTCTAGGAAATATATAATTTATTACCTTAACTAATAAATTGACAATAACATAGACCTACTTATGATAGAATATTTTAAGTTTTAGGTTTATGAGCATCTCAAAGGGTGATACATTTCTCTTGACATATACATTTTCAAAATAACTTTCAAACTGAGCCAAAGTCACTGTCACTGCTAATTCCAGTCCAATTTTACTAATTGTTTTCAACTTGAACCTTTGACCTTTTAGTATAATAGGAACACACACACACGAGTCAGTTCATCATTTACGACAAGGCAATATCACGATTGTTGTTTGTAATGGCATTTATAATTAGAATATATATAGTATCACAGTATTTTTAGAAATCAGCATAAGTAATAAAAATAACTGATAAAGAAAATGAAAACTTTTTAGATAATAATCTGCTTTTAACAAGAATGTAAAGTTTGTTCTCTTGTGGTTGTTGGTCGATTCCCTTTTTGAGCAATACACTAACTTAAACCAAGGCAGTCAGCCACACTTTTTAGCAAAATTTCTCCAAGATTTGCAAAACTATTGTTATTATTTTAATAAAAAATAAAACAAGACATGACTAGATTACTTAAAATATATATAAAAAAAACGGTGTCACAATTATCATGACCAAAATAATTGCGACTAACAATATTATTATAATTATTATTACATTTTTTGACAGTTATTTGGTAATTTTAAGTTTAATTTTATGGATAAGTTCCATATTTAAACAACTATTATACAATACTTTGTTATAAGTGAAAACAACAATGATCTAGAAGAGAACATTATACATTTATAGCTTTTTTTCTTCCATATTACAGAGGTTTTATGGCAGTTATCACTATTATACAAAATATACCACAAATATGCCATAAATATACCACAAATATACCACAAATATACCTTTTTATTACAGTATTATTGGTAGCAGTTTTCAGATTCTAGAAAGTGATGATTTGATTCTTCCCGATGGGGGGCAGTGAAAATATTGTACTTTGCCATGAAATATCCAAAAAGTAAATCCACAAATGTTGACCCTGATCCTTTATATGTTTGACTAGACCCAAGACCTCACTGTATTACAACAAAAATCTGCACAACATTAATTTTAGCTGTGCATATCTGTGTTAAATAGAACTGCCCTATAGAATGCTGCATTTACTCACCACTTCAGAGGCAGCAGTGGTCCAGGCGTCTCTTAGGCCCCAACTTGTTCTTGTTTCTTCTTTGGTTCATTCAACTTTTGGCATCTGACTCTTGGCGTTTATTACTCCACGACCACAGACCATCCAGCTGGAGCCAGACGGGAGCAGATGAGGATTGGACGGATGAAGGGATCAGCGGTGAAGGGATAAAACCTGCGGATGGAGAGAAAAAGGGAGGTTGGAGTTAGGAGGGAGGGAGAGGGGGAACTAGACAATTATGAGAGTTATGAAAAGAGGGTAGAAGGTTAAGTCTGAGTCAAAAACATAACAAAAACACAGTCTTATACTGCACTAAATCAACATGTACTACCTGAAGATTAGGAGTGGTATATATAACAGATATAGATATAGTAAGCAGAAGTACTTGGATAGTAATGTTTTTTATTATTTATTTGTATTTATTTATTTATTTATTTTGGGCTGTAAGCAATTTACATTTTTTCAAAACAATAAATAATATAATAATAATAATAATAATAATAATAATAATAATAAGAAGAAGAAGAAGAAGAAGAAGAAGAAGAAGAAGAAGAAGAAGAAGAACAAGAACAAGAACAAGAACAAGAACAACAAGAACAACAACAACAAGAACAACAACAAGAACAACAACAACAACAACAACAACAACAACAACAACAACAACAACAACATTGCCCAAAAAGGAGTGGGAAGAAGAACATTTATTTAATCCCACCCCCTCTTCAAATTTAACATAATGAGCTTTCTTTTACATTTCTTTTACATTCTTCAGACATACCAACAAGACAAGACAGCAGATACAAGTAATGTGATGAACAGAAACAACAGGCATAAACCAACACTACAGAAGGCAGGATTATTCTATTCAGACTCACTCTCTAGTTTTTCTTTTGCACTAAACTGCCTGGAGCTAATGTGGCAAGTGAATTTCTCCTCTATGAGATCAATAAAGTCTTATCTTATCTTATCTTATCTTATCTTATCTTAAACTGTGACCAGACCATCCATCCATTTTCTTCCGCTTATCCGGGGCCGGGTCGTGGGGGCAAACAGTCTAAGCAGGGACTCCCGGACTTCCTTCACCCCGGATACTTCTTCCAGCTCCTCCAGGGGGACCCCAAGGCGTTCCCAGGCCAGCTGGGAGACATAGTCCCTCCAGCGTGTCCTGGGTCTGCCCTGGGGCCTCCTCCCGGTGGGACATGCCCGGAACACCTCTCTCGAGAGGCGTCTAGGAGGCGTTCAGAACAGATGCCCGTGCCACCTCAGCTGCTCCTCTCGACGTGGAGGAGCAGCAGCTCTACTCCAAGCTCCTCCCGTGTGACTGAGCTCCTCTCCCTATCTCTAAAGGAGCACCCAGCCAATCTGCAGAGGAAACTCATTTCAGCCGTTTGTATCCTCGATCTTGTCCTTTCGGTCATTACCCAGAGCTCATGACCATAGGTGAGGGTAGGAACGTAGATTGACGGTAAATCGAGAGCTTTGCCTTTGGGATCAGCTCCCACTTCACCACAACGGTCCAGTACAGAGACCGCATCACTACCGACACTGCACCGATCCGCCTGTCAATCTCACGATTTATCCTCCCCTCACTCGTTAACAAGACCCCGAGATACTTGAACTCCTCCACTTGTAACCAGACCATATGTTTATAAAACAACTTGAATTTATGGATATTTTGGCATTGCTTGAGACGTGTATCCAGACTGTTCCAGAGTTTCACACCACATGTAGACACACAGAAATGTTTATGGGTAGTTTGAACATTTGGCAATTTGAAACTTCCATCCCCTGTTAAATTATGAGTTCTCTCTCTCATTTTGAACAAGCTTTGTAGATTATTTGGTTACTTGGTTTTGATAAAAGACTCCATACTTTTACTCATATACTTACTCGTAAACAGGACTTATCTCCATGGAGACAAACAGGTAATGCCCCGAAGCCAAGTTACAGGTCAGATCTGTGAAGAGGCAACATTTCTGAAAAAAAAAACATGTTTTTCTTTTAGCAATAAAAACTCACATATCCTCTATATATCATACAGGACAAAGAAGATGGCAGGCAAAACAATTATATCGTCACAGAGACTAAGGCTGCAACAGTTAATTAACTGATCATGAATATTCGAGTATTAAAAATAATTGTAGTGTTTTACTTTTTGCTAATCGTGATCGTCATCTGGACTATACAGACGCCAAAACACAAACATAAAGACCTTTTTTTTATAATAAAGAAAGCAGCGGTGGAACGAAACAAAAAAAAAAACTGTACTTGGGTATTATTTTAGGTGTCTGTACTTAATTATAAAGTGGGTCCTAGTTTAGTCCTGTTATAGTCCTGGTTTGGTCCTGGTTTAGCCCTGGTTTAGTCCTGTTATAGTCCTGGCCTGGGTTGGTCTTGATTTAGCCCTGGTTTAGTCCTGCTATAGTCCTGGTTTGGTCCTGGTTTAGCCCTGGTTTAGTCCTGTTATAGTCCTGGTTTGGTCTTGGTTTAGCCCTGGTTTAGTCCCGTTATAGTCCTGGTTTGGTCTTGGTTTAGCCCTGGTTTAGTCCCGTTATAGTCCTGGTTTGGCCTTGGTTTAGCCCTGGTTTAGTCCTGTTATAGTCCTGGTTTGGTCTTGGTTTAGCCCTGGTTTAGTCCTGTTATAGTCCTGGTTTGGTTTTGGTTTAGCCCTGGTTTAGTCCTGTTATAGTCCTGTTTTGGTCCTGGTTTAGTCCTGTTATAGTCCTGGTTTGGTTTTGGTTTAGCCCTGGTTTAGTCCTGTTATAGTCCTGGTTTGGTTTTGGTTTAGCCCTGGTTTAGTCCTGTTATAGTGCTGGTTTGGTCCTGGTTTAGCCCTGATCTTGTTCAGGTTTAGTTTCTAGTCCCTGTTGAGCGTAAATTTAATAAAGTGTGAATGCAAAACTTTCTACTTTGACTTCACTGAGAGCAGGTATCTGTACTTTCTACTCCACCACATTTTTTAACTGGACTGAAAAGCAATTTATATAGTATTTTTATTGTTTGAGACCCGCTGAAAAGGCTGAGGGTTTCTTTTTAACATGTTTGTAGTTTGAACAAACGAAAATATATGAATAAAAACAGCTAGGAAAAAAAATATTCAGTTGTTTCTGTTGAACAAAATTCAGCACAAATCTTTATCAAAAGCACTACATTTGAAGTTTCATTAGATCTAAAATCTTTTAGTTTTTATTTTCAAAGTACATTTTCAGACTGGTGCTTTAATACTTTTACTTAAGCACATTTTTCATGTGATACTTCTGTTTTTGGTACTTTTACTTTGGTAACAAAATTCTTCCACCAGTGAAAGAAAATGGCATTAACTCAAAATGTTAAAAAATAACTATTCATTTTTTTAAAATAAATAATACACTTTATACATAAATATTCACTATCTAGAAGTAACCATATTTCAGTTTTTATTAGTTTTCATAATGTATTTAAAAAGTCTTGATATATACATTAGAAATAACTGCACAACTATCGGCTTTAGCTGCCACACTTGTACAAAAAAGATAATTTTTAAGGATGAGTCTAGAAAAACAACAAAAGATCCTTAGAATGGACAGGAAAAAGTGTGTTGAGTGGGGGGTGAGGAGCGTGTGAAGAAGGCCAACCAAACAAGGTGTAAGAGAGTCATGAGCCTGGGGTAATTCTGAACCAAAAACCCTGAGAGATGGAAATCACAGAGGGGAGGGCAACAAGACAAATACAGGAGCAGAGAGCATGGCTTTTTAAGGAGCTCAGAGCAGGTCTGAGAGATCTACGAGGGGCAGAAGGATCGGTGTTTTGTAAACCTGAGGTGAGGCTTAGAGCAGGGAGACTGACAGAGCAGAGCCGAGAGACGAGCAACAAAGAGATGAACTGTTTCTCTACTATTTCAACTAAAGACTCGAGGATTGACTAGAGAATCAGTCGAATTTTATTTGTGAAATCAGAGGTGGAATTCAGGTACCTGTTACATGCAAACATTTTTTTTTGTAATTTTATTTATATATTTCAATAGCAAATTACAAAGTATGAGTACCAAACATCATATTTGCACATTTTTACAGAAATAACCCCAGTGGAAAAAAAAGCAGATAATTCAAGGACAGATAAATACATAGTGACAAAAAAGAAAAAACAACACAACCATGCTAAGTTATGGTGCCCATTTTATTTGTGTCCATGTATTTTAAAAATGACTGCCATGTTATTTTGAATTTTGGTTACCTGAAATATTTTGATGACTTTTCTCCCAATCAAAAGATAATATTTTGTTTTAAATTGTTAATTCCTATAACAGTGGTCTTATAGATTCTCATCATTCTGAAACCCTTGAATACTAGCCAAAAGTTTTATTAAATCCAGGTTTCAGTCACGCTAGCAGGCAACATCAAACATGAAACTAAACTAGGACTAATGAGACTGGATCTTGACTAAACTAAAACAGGACTAGAACAGGACAAACTCTTCATCTCCATCAGGATTAAAGCAGGAAGGCAGATAAGAGTAGGTTATATTGGAATATTATCATTATAATACTAGTGTTGGGCATTTCATTTCCTTTGATGAGCAATTTTATTTTGATTTTTGTTTGTTTATTTCATTCATAAAGTATAAAAAGACATCAACAGTGTCATAACAATACACAAAATTGAATGAAAGGGAGCAGAAAGAATAGCAATCTTATGTTTTCTGCCCCTCTTCCCTCTTCCAGACAATAATACCGATAGTGACTATAAAACATTTCATCAATACATTCCATTTAAATCACAATTAATCAATTGTAAACAGAAAGCTTCATTTTTATACACAACAGCAAGTTTTCTTTTTCATACCTACACATTACACTGGATTTTATGTATTTTTTAAATGCCGTTATTGTACTTGATTCTTTGATTTCTTTGTCAAGATTATTCCATAAATGAACTCCTTTCACAGCAACGCTTCAATCCATAACATTGGTTCTGAATCTGGGTTTTTATATTGTAGTTCTTGTTCTTATCTCAAACAGTCTTTGAATATTTACAGGTAACACTCTGCACTTTGCTTTATACATGACTCAAACATTTTCAACACTTTAAGTTTAACAAATAATGGGTTCGATGGCTCTCTATAATGATAATAGAGATAATTCTCAAAGCCCTTTTCTGTCAAATAAATAATGGCTGTAGGTAAGTTTTATATCTCTAAAATAAGATTTTTGGACTTGCTATTAGGTTGGAATATATAAAACAAATAATACATATACAATTTGAATGAAAGTTTAAACAAATTAAATCATATGCTTTTGGATTTTCTTTGTATTGCAGGATATTCTTTGTATTTACTGATATAATCTCAGACTGTCTGCAAGAATTCATGCCTTCCATTGATGTGCGTTTTGCCTCTACTTAACAGTACCCTTATCTCAAACGAATGACTGCGGGAACATTTGAATAGAACTATCACAATCATCTGCTTCATTATCATTTTCAGTGCACCAGGAAGCTGTGAAAGTTGTTGTTTTTATAACTACGATAAAGTCAAGCCTTACATAAGTCCTGCTAATCAAACATGGCCCCATGACATCACAGAAGAGGGTGATTTCATGCTTGGGTGTGTAATTAGAGCGGGCGATGGGCGGGGCAGCTTAGTCTAATGGATGGTGTATTGGAGAGATGTATTATGAAAACAGGAGGTTAATGCAGACTTTACAGAGCCACTGTGGGACGGAAAGGGTTAAATCCAAGTGTGCATTAAAGCAGCCCCTCGACCCATTTCTATACATGGGAGATTATAACACGGGGGGAGTGAGACAGTTAATATCGGGCATAAACATGGGCGTACACTGTAAAAATGTCACTGTGTACAGGTGTTAAAGCTGCACTATGTAACTTTTCTGATGGAGATGGTATGGATGCTCCTATACAGCTCTGGGAAAAAATACACTGAAAAAAATGTCTCTTTGGGGTTGTAGAATTCGCGTAATTTTATTGAATGAAGTTCACATCATTTATTAGTGTTCCCTCTTAAAGTAAAAAAAATCATGTGGACCGAAGCTATTCCTTGAGAATGTCAAATGTTCACGATTTTGTCATGTTGGATGATAAGGAAAAAGTTAGGTTTAGGTCCACTGAGCTCCGCCCTACGTGATCACGTCAGTGCCACTTGCCCTTGACTGCACGCAAGAGACGGTTGGTACTTGGTAGCAGCGCGCGCGCGCAGGCTTCTTCTTTTCATTCACACTTGAGCTGCATCCGAATTTGCTGAAGACGCCCGGGATTAAAGGACCTGTTTCACAGTGTGAGGTAAAATAACATGATTCATAATCGTTGGTAGCTGTAATCCGAATATGTTACTTATTGTATTTTCACAAACAGATAGTTCTCAACATGTATTTCCTATCGAATGTATTTGACTGTCGGGAAAGCGCTAATTCTGAACCTAGAAAGTGTTGCTCCTCAGTGTGAGGTAAAATAACTGTATTCTTAATCTTTGGTAGATTTAAGTCGAACAGTCGAACTTATTACCAAGTTATTGTGGTTTTACAAGCAGATAGTTAACGCCATGTGTTTCATACCGAATTCATTTGCTTGTCAGGGAAAGCGCTATGCTAACTGAACATAGAAAGATATCTAGATGGGCTACTATGCTAAACTAGCACTAGCTAGTTTATGGCGCCAATACTGCATAACATAAATACGGTAGTATAGCTGTTGGAATGGAATGCGTGCATTGATTCGTGCCCTACTAGCGACCGTTATATTGTGCTCTAGCTACGGTGCTTTCTGATACCTCTTTTCCACCTGGGCCGTGCCGGTACTGGAGAGGAACTGGTGCCAGTTCGGCCCCGGCACCGTTGCGGTGGAAATGAGCTATGAGTGTGAGGTAGTAGGTAGTTGCAGTAGCTTGCCATTGGAACTACTGGTAGCTCTTGTGTCAGGTGCATCTGGATGAATGTGAATGTGCGCACGGTGTAATTCATGATCGCACAAATCTTAAATGCAGACGCCCCGAGTTCCGAAAACTAATTTCAGGGAGATGCGTATTGTAATTTTGCTGACTAAACTAATCAGCGCACTCTGTTAAGCGTTCAACATGTACACTAGCTCTTGTACTTGCTTTGATCATACCCGCGTGCATCCTCTCACGCGCCACTGTCCCTTTCTCGCCTTCGTGCCTGCAAATCTAATTCCTTGCATGATGCACGAATCATCATCCCCATATCTAAATTAGGAGTCCTTGTAGCCTAACTCCGCACAGGTTGAATGTTGTCTACTGAGGAAGGTTGCCTTTATTAACAGCGGAATAAAAAATAAAAACTATATGGCTGAAGTACGTCTGAAGGATTTTAATCCTAGGGGTGTTTTGTAGCCTGGTACAGTTGAGCAGGTGAATAAATAAAGACTGTTTTAGTATGTATTATAATGTAGTAGGCTATAATGAGATTGAACTTTGGAAAAACATACATATTTTGCATTTGCACATATCTTGTAAAATCCTGCTTCATACAGGCCAAGGTACATTTTGTTTACCTACTAGTTGGTCACAAGTTAACAATGCTTATATGGACAAGGCATTTAAATTTTAATTGAACCTTGTATAACTGTTAAATGCTATAAGTGCATCAAATTACCAGCTTCTCTTTATGTGGCATGATCTAATATGAAAGACTTTTTCAAGCAATGTCTTAGCCAAACCCCTTCAGATGTGCTTTTTTTACTTTAAAAACAGTCATGCGTAATTGGTAATGCTGTATTAACTCATTCAGTGCCGGAGACGTCTATTGACGTCCCCTCGAATCCAACCGTTGAGTGCCGTGACGTCTATAGACGTCAATTGCTTTTTTCAGCGGGGGTTGCTAGGTTACGGCCTGGAGCAACTTTTGAGGTGTAATTCACATCTCTCAACCTGTAGATGGCGATGTTGTATCATTATTAGCCGATCAGAGCCGCTGTACTGTCGATATGGGCCGCCTCGTCAGAATGAGCCCACCACTGACCTATTTTGACGGCGATGTCTATCGGGTTACGCCCCCCGTCGAAATAGGCCGCCTTACGTCGAAATACGCCGTTTTTCGTTTACAGTTGTATGCGTGAGTTGTTTACAGTTGTATAGATTCAAAGCTAATTATTTGTAAAAATACAAATAATTATAGATAATTATTTGTATTTTTAGGATTGGTTGAGTGGGAGGGACCATGCGTGTCATAATATCTCCTTTCAATGGGTCTTTCTGGCGAGATTAAATTGATTATTTCTTACTCATTAACAAATATTTAATATATTTCTAACTCATTAACAAATATTTGTAAATGTTTTGTAAAATAATTAGTTCATTATTTACTAAGTGTTACTAATGCTATTAGTGTAGTATTTGTTACTCATTAACAAATATTTTTTAACATATTTGTAAATGTTTTGTAAAATAATTAGTAATAATTAGTTCATTATTTACTAAGTGTTACTAATGCTTTATAAGCGACCGTTATTATAAAGTGTTACCGAAACATTTTAAAAATTATAACAGTTTTGTGCACATTTTGAACATTGCACTCAATGACATCCAAAATTGTGGCGTTTGTACTTACTGCCCCGCTTACCCCACAGGAGAAGATGACCAATCCCTTGAGAAGCTCAGAGTGGAGCTAGCATCAGATGTACAGAGGAAAGATGTACGAGAGATGAGGATGAAAATGGACAAGACTTTCGCTTACAGAAGAAAAGAGATCGTTGGGAGGGAACCCATGGTCCATGAGGTACTGCAAAGATGGCCAGCCCTCTTTGATGTACACGAGGTAAGGCAACAAAACTGAAAAATGACTTGATACTGAAATTAAGTTGGCTGTAGCAAATGTTCATGAAAATGGGTTGTTGTTTGTACTATTTCTGTTTGTTGTTTGTTTGCATGACATTTCTGTATCACTGTGAAAAATTGGTTGGGAGATGATAGAAAAACCTTCAAAGGTGCACTGTGTAGGACAGGGTAGGTGTAACTATGTCACCTGTGACCAAATTTGATCTTTTCATGAATATTTACTAGGTAATAAACCAATATTTATTACTAGAATGACCAAAGTGCAGTAGTTTTGTGGCTAAAAATGGAAATTCCAAATGGTGCACATTGAGAAGATTCCACTTCTCATCTATGAAAAGTGTAATTTTCCCAGTCATAATAAATACTTTGGTGGTAAGTATTCATGAAAAAGATAACATTTGTGAATTGGCTGCAAGAATTCTGGAAACAAACAACTAAAAATATTACACTGTGCACCTTTTAAGTTTGAAATGATGCTTCTGTATAGACTTTCCTTCAAGGTCCACTGTCGGTACAGGACAAGTGGGTGTGGAACATATGCAGCAATTGATTTTGACATGCCACCAAGTAGATATGCCAAAATTCTTGAATGGGATGCTCTAAAGCAGGGTTCCCAATATTATCCGATGTGGGGCCCACTAGATACTTGATACACAAATATTATTTAGTTTTTTTTTTTTAAATGATTTCAGGGCCCACTTGGAATGTCCATCATTGGGTCCTGGCCCACAGTTTGGGAATCACTTTTTGACCACGTGTTGCATTAATTGGATGAAATCAGGATGTAAGGAGGAAATAATTCCTTTTTGGCTATTTGCTTCACTGTCTTTTCCAGATCAATGCTGAGTTCAAGAGGATCACAACAACACCCTTGCAGTCCAGGTTTTTGTCACAGCTGGACATCCTGTCTGACAAGCTTGTGAAGCTTTTCACAAGAACAGCTGGCAAGACCGGCACAAATCTAAAGACAGTCATGTCACCAATTATTCAGGTAAGATTAGTGTAACTATTGAGGGATGAAAATTGCAGTGATGGATAGTGCCAATAAAAAGTCTAAGCACCCCTGTTTAAATGCCAGGTTTTTGTGATATAATTGAATTGATGCATTGTACAGATTATAGTAGGCTATGTAGTAAACATTTTTTTTTTTCTAATCAGAAGTGGCTATCCCCTCATTCTTCTTTACTCAGGGTGGTGACACTGATGCTGATGAAGTTGATGTTGGCCGGGAATGCCTGCTAAAAGGGTTGTGCTTCTACCTCCAGGAGGACCCAAGCAATCTCATTCGAGAACTAGTGGTAAGTTTGTAGATGTGAGCATGCTCTTGATCATGTATTTTGATTGTGTACATTTGGCACAAAATGCAATACCCCTCACAATGCAATACCCTCATATTTTAACAGATCTGATAACTTAATACATGTATGTATGTAATTTATCACTGCTTTGTCATCTGAATACAGCTGAACATGGGCACATTATTTAAAGGGACAGTCCACCTTTTTCAAAGAAATTGCTCATCTGTAGCTAAGTCCTGGTAAAACATGAGAATACATAGGATTTTTTTCTGTGTTTGCAATGCCTACTTCGACAGTATAGCCATATTTAACATGTCAGTTGAAGTCTATTGTGCCAAACAAAATACAAAATGTACTTATGAAGCACAAACTGAGAAAATGATATGCACATTGTTTTTTTTTGTTTTTTTTACTTGGAAATACTGCAAATATGCCAACATTTAAAAGGGTAGACTGTTCCTTAAATTTCTGCAATGTCCAATTAAACGTTAAGAGGGTGTGTACTGCAGGATGTGAAGCTGATCCAATCAGTTACAGAAACTGAAGGCTCATTGCATGTTATTAATAGATTTTTTCTCATATTTCCCCATTCTCACTATCATTTTGTCTTACTCTGTAGGAAGACGATGATGGTCAGATTGAAAAGGTAGTGGAAGGAATAACAGTGGGGATTCTGTCAGTAAAGCGCCACATCGCAGAGCGTCCTGACATTAGGATCATCCTGGAGGGACAGCAGGTATTAGTGGAGCTCGACAATGTGGCTCTGGCGACCAGTTTGCTGTTTGGGCTGTTGTACGCACTCAACATGGGCTATCCCTTAGAGTTAAAGCACACATTTGAGTTTTTGCAAAAGGTGGTCATGGAGCTGGAGGGCACCACCATGTCCAAGAAATGCCGGGCACTCCAAAACAAGCTCCGTTAGTGAGTGTGACGTGTGTGTGTGTGTGTGAGTGGCGTGTTTCAGTGTGTGTGAGTGACGTTTGTGTGTGAGAGAGATTGCAGGTTTTTGTGTGTGAGAGTGACGTGTGTGTGTGTGTGTGAGTGAGTGAGTGAGTGTTTGTGTGTGCGCAAGAGTGATGTGTGTGTCTGTGTCGTGATGAGTGTGTGTGTGTGTTTGACTGAGTGTTGTGGTGAGTGCGTCATGCATGTGTGCGACGTCATGCATATAGCCCTTTGTGCGTCAGAATGAGTTTGTGTGCCACAGCTGAGGATTGTGTTGTCTTTCTCTTATGCAAAAGTCTTCGGGGAATCCTGGGATTGAAAATATACACGGTTTATATGATGCCCCAGAAATGTTTGTTTTTTGGAAATGCTTCTTAAGTTTTCATGGGGCTTTTTATGGGGCTTTTTTTCACCTGTCCATAGGGTCAGGAAAATGCCTGTCTTGTTTGTTTGTTTGTTCTCCTTAAGACTTAATTGAAACATTCACATCTGTTATTGTGGAACGGCCGCTACTAGAAAAAACATGGAATTTACTGACACATCGGATAGTTGTTGATTATTGTTGGTAACTTGCAAATAATAAAAGCCAGGGAGTGACTGTAGGTGAAATTGTATTATTGAATTGTATTATTGTATAATTTAATTATTTTCAACTGATAAATCTTTCATGATTCGCACCCAATGCACTCCTAAGAACTGCCATGACTGTTTTGTACTTATCAGTTTTTAAAGTTTCAGTGTTTAGATTTGGGGTTGTACAGTATGGAAATTGTGAAATAAACATTTGAATGTTCAACTCTAGTAATAGTTGTGGTTGATTTGTATGATGTTATTAAGGAAAATGATGTTTTCGACAATAATTTTTTAAAAACGTTGCATGAAAAAATCTTGTACATCGGTTGCACCTAAAAAGTTATGTTTATCAAACAGAAAAAAGTCATGTTCATCAAACAGAAAAAAGTCATGTTCATCAAACAGAAAAAGTCATGTTCATCAAACAGAAAAAGTCATGTTCATCAAACAGAAAAAGTCATGTTCATCAAACAGAAAAAAGTAATATCTTATCAATCGGTGGCACATGTAAAAATTATGTTCAGTAAACCAAAAAAAATCATGTTTGACTGAATGATTTTTTTATTCATATACATACAAACAAATCATGCACATTTAACAGAATGTTATTTTCCACTTTCAACGTGACTTAATTGCTCTTCGTAGACATGATTTAATAGGTGCAACCGATGTACAAAATTTTTTTATGTTAATTTAACAGACAATTTTTTTCAGTGTAGGAGACCACTGTGTTTTTTTCTGAAATCAGCATCTCTACATGTATTACAGCCATTCCATGGCCTGTGATTAAAAATAAGGGTTATTGCACCAAATATTGATTTCTGAACTCTTCTTAAGTGTAAAAATTAGTATTTTGTTGTTTTAAATTGAATTTGATCTTGTTTCTTTGCATTGTTTGAGGTCTGAAAACATGTATTTTTTTTTTTAATTTTGGCCATTTGTCATTTTCTGCAAATAAATGCTCTAATTGAAAACATTTTTATTTGGAATTTGGGGGAAATGTTGTCAGTAGTTTATAGACTCAAGCAAAAAAGTTCCTTTTGCCCAAACACATAGCTATAAGTAGTAAAATCAGAAAAACTGATCATTTTGCAGTGGTCTCCAGAGCTGTATTATTATTGATACAAATTTGTCCCAAAATCTCCACTAACAAATGCTAAATAGAATCAGAATTTAAAAAATGTAATGAAATACATACCCCAAAAATAAACTCAAGATAACCATAACAAATTGTAGTGACTTAAACAGATATTAGTGTGTTTTGCAGTGTAATACGTGAAGCGAGGCGCAGCTCGGCGGCTGCGGTGGTCGTAATGGGAAGGATCAGCCCAAATGAACAGTTGAGTGTCTCTTTGCTGAACGTCGATGATTAAATGAGGCTGGATTATTCCATATTCTAGATGGGAGTTTTTTAAGCTTCATAGACAAATGCACTCATTTATGATGGATTAACCGTAATCCTTCTATTTCTCTCGCCATGTGCACCGCTCTGCACTGCCTCGTTTGGCTCATCCTCAGCTCCGAACTATAAACAGGCTGCAGAGGTGGGTAGTAGCTTTTAATCGAGTAATAAAATTGTACTTCTCATCATACTTTAAGCCACAGCATATACATTTTTCAAAATGACTAAAATAAAAACATGTTTTTTCTCAATTTGGGTGTGTTTATTGCACCAAAAAATATGCATCCTTACTATGAGTGGGCTTGCATCTCCACAAACCTGACTCTTGCTTTTTCCATGGAAATGTTGTTCCTTTGACTCTAAGCTTCCAGTATGGCATAAAACATCTATCTCCATGGAGAATGTTCCAAAGTATGGTTTTAAACTTTCTAGTCCAGGTAGTGTGCCACCTCCAGAAAGCTACATACTACACCTTTAACTCGTACTCGGTGACGGACTGGGCGGTTTGGCATTTGGGCAAATGCCAGAGAGGCCGTGGCCCACTCGCTAGATATACGGTCGTTAAGTGCCTCCATTCGCCTTAAAAATTCTGCCCTATTGCTATAATTAATAGGACCCGTTTGGTATTTATACCACTTGCAACTAGCTCCCCAGGGCTGTGTGCTCAGTCCGATGCTCTTCACTCTGCTGACCCACGACTGCTCACCAGCGTTCAGCACCAATCACATAGTGAAGTTTGCGGACAATACGACTGTGGTGGGTCTCATCTCTAATAACGATGAGACAAACTACAGGAGTGAGGTGAGCCTTCTGACCCAGTGGTGCAGCAATAACAATCTCCTTCTTAATGCTGAAAAGACCAAGGAGATTGTTATTGACTTCCGGAGAGGCCCCACCCAGCACCCCCCCACTATCCATCAATGGTGCTGCTGTAGAGAGGGTGAGCAGCACCAAATTCCTGGGGGTGCACATCAGTGAGGACCTCTCCTGGACAGTGAATACTGTATCACTGGCAAAGAGGGCTCAGAAGTGCCTCTATTTCCTCCACAAACTGAGGAGAGCTGGAGCCCCCCCACCCATCATGACCACCTTCTACCGAGGCACCATTGAGAGCGTCCTGACCAGCTGCATCACTGTGTGGTACGGGAGCTGCACTGAACAGAACAGGAAAGCCCTGCAGCGCATAGTGAATGCAGCTGGGAGGATCGCTGGTGTCTCTCTCCCCTCCCTCCTAGACATTTTTAACACCCGGCTCACCCGCAGAGCGTCCAGCATTGTGGGTGACCCTAGCCACCCCGCACACACTCTTCCACCTCCTGCCCTCGGGGAGAAGGTACCGGAGTCTCCGGGCCCACTCCACCAGACTGTCAAACAGCTTCATCCACCAGGCTGAACTCTCACCTTACCCGTCTCCCACCCCCCATATTGGCATAACCTGTATTCCATAAAAAGACATATCACTCTAGACACTTTAAAAAACTGCTGCTAAGGACTACTGTTGCACTGTTGCACATTTACATTTACTACTGGAATTTTACTACTGTTGTACTGTTGTTTACTCCTGTTATTGCACTAGAATTACTACTGTTGCAGATTTATTTTATCTTAACTTCAATGCACATTCCACTGCACATTACCATTTCACTGCTGTATCTTCCAATGCACATTATGAGCACACTGCACATTTTTGGACATCTGTATATAGATATTTATTTATTATGTTGCACTGCTTTAAGATTTTAGATCTTAGACTTTAGTTTAACTTTAGATCTCTGTCTTAGATAGTTTTTGTTGTGTTTTGTTTTTATATTGTATTTTGTACACTGCCTTTTTGCACTACCTGGCCAGAGAGAAACGAAATTTCGATTCACTATGTTGAACACATATGGCAGAATTGACAATAAAGCTGACTTTGATCTTTGATTGATCTTTGATATATATCACAGTGACGGTGGCACTGTGATGATGTGTTTAAGGTATTACATTATTTTATTTTGCTGGGATATTTCTTCCTACGATGTTAAAAATGTGCACAGTTTGAAATAAAACAAATATATCTGTATTTTGTATTTGTTTGCGACAATGCCTGCCTTATGGGAAATTCCCACGGCCGGCCACAAGTCGAGGTCACGCTACCCCGATCTGACCAATGTCTATCCGAGTTGCTACCAAGAATTACCAAGAATTGACCAATCACAGCACTAGTTGCTACCAAGAATTGGTAGCGCTCGCATATGAAGTGGAAAACACTTTATATGGTAAACCTTTTCGAGGAAGTTAGTACAACACAACATTTAATCACTTTCATGAGAAACAGAACGGTGAAGATTGTGGTAGTGTGGTCAAGTTAGTCAAAGTAGAAGAGGAGACAGACGAAACCTGGAACCTGGACACAGATGAAGCACATTTGCACTTTATTATCAGCATGAAGGTAAGGTTTTAATTATGGCTGGGTTGAGCATTGATTTCCATGATTTTAATGCAGTTGTTTAATGCATGGGGCTGACGTCTGCCGCTGTTACCTGATGTGCTTTGTGTATGTAGCTCACTGTTTTGGTATTTATTCTGTACGGTTCTGTGCTGGCATGTTGTGGTTGTGGACTAAAGTCACAATTGATGGGTTAATCTGAGCGTAATGTATGGTATTGCGCGTGTCCATAAATGCTTAATGTATAAATGCTTCATGTGTGGCGTTGTCAGACCTGGTGTTGTCGGGTACGGGGCGCTTGTAGGTGCAAAATGCCAGGGCCGTTTTTTCATCCCAGTCCGTCACTGCTCGTACTTGAGCACTATTCACTGTCTCCCACAAAATTATTCCCTTATTTTAACAAAGGACATGAAATAAACTCATTGAACCCTCAGTTCTGTCACCAGTAACAAACAAGTACAAAGTCAAGGATGTTATTTATTTTCTTCATATAAAACAAGCTGAAAATCAAAGTGCAATCCAACCTTTGACACATAAAATCTACATCCAAAATACAACACAATTTCACAAGCATATTTTTGTATTGACCTGGTCAAATAAATTATAAAATGTTGCTCATTATTTGTGTTGTTCCTGATATAAAAATACTGGACTGGTGCACCAAATAGCTGAACTCTAGATGACATCGCAACATTAAATTAATGGATTTCAGCTTCCTGTCCTAGGAAACATTTTGAAGACTTTTTCCCATTCAAAAGAAATCATATGTTGTTTTCAATTATTAATCACTATGGCAACTGTAATTATTCTGAAGCCACGGATAGGCCTGTAGAGTTTAATTGAGATAGAAGCAAAATTACTACTGCCAGTATGTCCATTTGTAACGTGGTTGGATACATACAGTGTGATAATGGGCCTTTGTCACTAATAACTGTCAATTAGTTTATTGTCCAGCTATATTTATCCAACCACATAACAGGAATCCCTATTTTGTCCATCATAATATTATATTTTAAAGGTGCACTTATGAATGTGACTACAGCTGATTTTAATGTCTTTGTCATGTGTGATGGACTGAATGTTTTGTTCCTATGTCCTGTTTTTTGTCTTGCCAATGGGACTATAGATGAAAATGAGCCTGCATGGCAAACTCTGGCACATTTACATGGTGTACTAACACATGCTGATTAATGTGCACTGCCCCATATTTAATAAAGAAACATAAACTGTGTCTTTTCTGGTGGAGGGTCTGCCACCTATGGAGAAACAAGCCTGCAAATGGAACGCATTCATGTTTTTAAGGTATTTTTGAGCTATAAAACACCTGCAATTGAATAATTGCAGGGGAGATATGTGCTCGGCCACGGAAAAAAAACAGACACAAGTCATCCTGGAGGCATTTTGAGTTATTCACAGATTCTGAAAGTGAAGATTCTAAGCTTTCCAACGATGCCTTACACATGGAGATCTGAGAACATTTGAAGAATTTGTGGCCATTTGAAAGCAGCACATCTGAAAATAACGAGCTGAGAAAAGCTTCTCTAAAGATGCTGTTTAATGCCCTAGTGTGGAACATTCCATACAGAGAAATAACATGCGCAGCGGCCCCTCCCCTAGCCCACTCTATCACTGTCCTGCCTGGTTAGTGGGGAAACTAAATTTCAAATTCACTCTATGTACATGTACATGATTGTTTTCGACAATAAATCAAACTATGACTATGTCTCCATGGAGACAAGCATGTAAGCCCCCACCTTAGAAGTTACATAGTGCACCTTTAAGTAGATTTTTTTTTTTCACCTAAAAATGCAATGTAGTTGTTGTTGTTTTTTGTAACTGGTAGGTCGACCATTCAGTTCCTAGTCAATCAGCTCCCAGATGTTTTTTTTCCTTGGGCAAGGCACATAATTTTGTCTGAATATGACGTGTGAATGAAAGTTAATGGTTTTATCTCAATTTATCATTACAGGCCTATACACACGTGGACAAAATTGTTGGTACTCGTCGGTTAATTAAAGAAAAACTCATGGTCACAGAAATAACTTGAATCTGACAAAAGTAATAATAAATACAATTCTATGAAATTTAACCAATGAAAGTCAGACTTTGCTTTTCAACCATGCTTCAACAGAATTATTTTTAAAAATACAGTCCCATGGATCTTAAATTTCTAGTCACAGTCACAATTTGTAGTCACAGGAACATCAAGCTGCTTGGAGATGGTCTTATAGCTTTTACCTTTAACATGCTTGTCTAAATTTTTCTTTCTAATCTCCTGAGACAACTCTTTCCTTTGCTTCCTCTGGTCCATGTTGAGTGTGGTACACACCATGTCACCAAACAGCACAGTGACTACCTGTAGCCCTGTAGGCCCACTGACTGAGGACAAGATTGTAAACACCTCTGATGCCAATTAGTGGACACACTTTGGATTAACATGTCCGTTTGGCCACATTATTTTCAGTCTTTTCTAGGGATACCATCATTTTTGTCCAGGCCTGTTTCGTGAGTTTATTTTTTAAAATAATTCTGTTGAAGCATGGTTGAAAAGAATGTCTGACTTTCATTGGTTAAATTTCATAGAATTTTTATTTATTATTACTTTTGTCAGATTCAAGTTATTTCTGTGACCATTGTGAGTTTTTTTTTCATGAATCGACGGGTACCAAAAATGTTGTCCATGTGTGTAGATTGTATGTTGTGTTATCTGAAAAACACTACATTGTTTTGTTTCTCTCTTTCTCCCATCTCACAGTTCATCCCTCTTTCCCTTTGACCTCCCTCTGCTGCGCTCAGGTGGTGTTTGGCTACGTCCGCTTCGCCCCTGCGTAGCGCCCCCTTCTGCCTCCTGCTCCGCCTGCGCCGCCTGCTCCATGGTCTTTCCACTCCACAAAGCCTCTGCCTCCTCTCGCTCCTGTGCATAAAATAAATATTGAATAATTAAATAATTCAAACATAGTATTTTGTTTTACATTGCTAAATCGCTATAAATGCAAATAAATTCTCATTATTTTGAAACCCACAGATATGCCAGAACAAACAGGTGCTTTCATGTCATGTCCACTCACAACCAGATTATTTGCATTTCTATTGTAGTTTGAATGAGCTACGATGGATTTACCATTAGTGTATTCAGATTTGGGGTTTCATGACTATTTGTTTAATTGAGTAAAATACAGCTCTGGAAAAAGAGACCAGTGCAATTTTTTCTGAAATCAGCATCTCTACATGTATTACAGCCATTCCATTCCAACGTCTGTTGAATTCCAACACAAACACAAAGCTGAGCTACTTCAGTTCTTGCACCAGGAGTGGAATAAAGTCAACCAAGAACAATGTGAAAGACTTGTGGAGAGCATGCCAAGACGCATGAAAGCTATGATTAAAAAAAGGGTTATTGGACCAAATATTGATTTCTGAACTCTTCTTAAGTGTAAACATTAGTATTATGTTGTTTTAAAATGAATTTGATCTTGTTTCTTTGCATTGTTTGAGGTCTGAAAACATGTATCTTTTTTGTTATTTTGACCATTTGTCATTTTCTGTAAATAAATGCTCTAAACGATAATATTTTTTTTGTTATTTGGGGGAAATGTTGTCAGTAGTTTATAGACTCAAACAAAAATGTTCCTTTTGCCCAAACACATACCTATAACACTGGTCTACAAATTTTTGGAGTCGATCTGCTTCAGAGATAAAAGTGGCTAAATCTCATTTATATTGATAAGATTAACTGAGAATCAATTGATAACTGTGCTGGTTAGCTAATATATATATATATTGATTAGGGGTGTAAAGATTAACCGATTTGGATCGGTTATCGGTCTGTGACCTCTGCGATCTGAGTGTACCGATCAGCGGAGCCCGGATCGGTCCAAATTCACTACGAAAGGTCCGATGCACCGGATTTTCGGCCAAGAATCGGTTCTCGGCTCCTGAGCGGTCTCTCTCATGGTGCAGAAGCCGCGCTGTGTGTGTTTGCGTTCTTTCGCGAACGGTGGGTGGTTCTCTTACCTGGGGTTGAAGCTTATTGGCCGGTTAACTGCCAATCATGCGAGTGTCCCAATTCGCATTGTGCGGAGGGCGGGTTTCCCGCCGCCTCGTCTCGTGAGGAGATCTACTCTATCGGTAAGCTAAGCTAAGTTTCCTTTTATTGAGCTGTGGTTAAATTAATATTTGGTGCGCTACCGCTATTTATGGACATGGTTCGTATGCGTGGTTAACTTTTGTGCCAGTGTTGTGTCGCGTTGATAAAACTTTCACTGTCGGTCTGATGTTTCACTTTGCTCAGTAGTCTGCATGGCAGCTATAGACCATAACAATTGTATGATACTAGCGTTTTTATTGTCACTGTTAGTGGATTGGGTGATTTATTTAGACAACATTCATGTATTGGCAATGTATATTTGATTTGGGCTAAAATTGACTTGGCTAATTTACTTTTGTGTGGAAAATACAATGTATAATCAGAATTGGTGCATTTCTGTATTAAATACTTGTGATTTGTGTGTATAGAAACATACTTCACACACACACAGATGATTTTTGTCTCAAAGGAGACTGAGGTAATGTTATGAGATGGAGAGAAAGTATTATTCAGTGTTAAGAGCTCTCTCTGATTTTCTTTTTTTTTTTTGTTAAGAAAAGTTAATTACAGGCATAAAAAGACATGTTGGATTTAACATGCTAGTGTTTTCTATAACTGCCCAGTAATATCTATCTTCTTGTCAGTGATATGTTGCACTTTTATACAGTTACTGAAACTGTGACTGAAGCACTAATTCTGATTCATTCAGATTTTTGCCTTTAATAGGCAACTTGCTTGTTTTATAACTACTTTTTTATTTTTGATATCTACCTTATCTACCTTTGTACTGAATCGAAATTAACCGAACCGGATCGGATCGAATCGAATCGAATCGAATCGTACCGGATCGTTTACTAATTTTATGAATCGTCCCTGAATCGAATCGTAGCCTGTGAATCGAGATTCGAATCGAACCGTTTTGTGAGTGAAAGATTCACACCCCTAATATTGATACATGTTAAAACTCTAGACATATTAAAATGAATGTATTGGAATGTGCAGACAGGCTTTCAGATAGAACTGGTTGTAGACACACTGTACCTTCTGATAAACTGCCGTTTTTTGCCTTATTTTGCATAAATTTCCTATTTTGACCCAATACTATATCTTGGAAACTGTAGCCAATCAGCACTTCTGACTTACTTTTTCTTTATTAGTGACCTAAACCAAGACAAATTTCACTACTTTTGTTCCGGAAGCATTTTGCTTGTAGACCAGTGTAAGTAGTAAAATCAGAAAAACTGATCATTTTGCAGTGGTCTCTTATTTTTTTCCAGAGCTGTATATTAAATAATTAATCATAGTCTCAGGTCAGAAAAAGCTTTACCATATCTCTATAATGTTTTTCTTTGGTGAACCACAGGGCCAGGGCACATCTCTTCCCTTTGGTCACTGCAGTAACTCCATGTGGATTGACTGGACCAGAGGAAAAACCCACCAGACGCCCACAAGAGGGCTTCACCCGGGCCTAGACATGCGAGAACATGACAAATACAAAAAATACATTACTGATTGGTAGTTTTTAGTGACATAAAACTGTCAATATTCTACAATAGTGGTTCTCAAACTGTGGTACGTGTCATACGAGTACTCTGCAATTAAAATATTTGATCATTTTAATCCTCCTTTGGGTTAGTCCATGTTTAGAACTAGTACAGCAGTTGTGCAGTCCTATTTAGATGTACAGTGGGTACGGAAAGTATTCAGACCCCTTAAATTTTTTCACTCTTTGTTATAATGCAGTCATTTGCTAAAATCACAGCTGGACTCCATTGAAGGTGCAGAACATCTCAGGGAGGATCAGAAGAAATGGACAGCACAGAGTTAAATATAAGAGTCACAGCAAAGGGTCTGAATATTTATGACTGTGATATTTCAGTTTTTTCTTTTTTAATAAAGCTGCAAAAATGTCAACAATTCTGTGTTTTTCTGTCAATATGGGGTGCTGTGTGTACATTAATGAGAAAAAAATGAACATAAATGATTTTAGCAAATGACTGCATTATAACAAAGAGTGAAACAATTTAAGGGGTCTGAATACTTTCCGTACACACTGTAGTTTAGGCCTGGAATAGTCCTGGTTTACACCTGGAATAGTCCTGGTTTAGGCCTGGAATAGTCCTGGTTTACGCGTGGAATAGTCCTGGTTTAGGCCTGGAATAGTCCTGGTTTATGCCTGGAATAGTCCTGGTTTAGGCCTGGAATAGTCCTGGTTTAGGCCTGGAATAGTCCTGGTTTAGGCTTGGAATAGTTCTGGTTTAGGCCTGGAATAGTCCTGGTTGAGACCTAGAATAGTCCTGGTTGAGACCTGGAATAGTCCTGATTTAGGCTTGGAATAGTCCTGGTTTAGACCTGGAATAGTCCTGGTTTAGACCTGGAATAGTCCTGGTTTAGACCTAGAATAGTCCTGGTTTAGATCTGGCATTGTCCTGGTTTAGGCCTGGGATAGTCCTGGTTTAGGCCTGGAATAGTCCTGGTTTAGGCCTGGAATAGTCCTGGTTTAGGCCTGGAATAGTCCTGGTTTAGACCTGGAATAGTCCTGGTTTAGACCTGGAATAGTCCTGGTTTAGGTCCAGAGGTACCTGGAAGGCCAAATATAACTGTACTACACTAGACTACTTGTAAGTTTTTAGATAGTCTGAAAACTCAATACAACACAAAAATAAAATTAACAAAAACAAGTTATAGAGCCTGTAATCAATATGAACATTCTTAGACTGCAGCTCCAACTAAGTCAGCTCTTTAAGGTCAGATTGTGTTAAAACAAAAGTCAAACTTGAGTAACAAAGCTTCAGACTGAATTTGTGTGAAAAGTATTGATAGATTCAGGATGATTTCATTGTTGGCAAGTACCGTATTTTACATTATTATTAAAATAAATGACCAGCTAATGTTTTATTCATACACTCAACAAAAATATAAACGCAACACTTTTGTTTTTGCTCCCATTTTTCCTGAGATGGACCCAAAGATCCAAAATTCACTCCAGATACACAACACTACCATTTCTCTCAAACATTGTTCATAAATCTGTCCAAATCTGTGACAGCGAGCACCTCTGCCCCGCCAAGACAATCCACCCCACCTCACAGGTGCGCCACATCAAGATGCCGATCCGACATCATGACCAGTGCACAGGTGCGCCCCAGACTGCCCACAATAAAAGGCCACCCCGAAATTTGCTTTTTTTTTTTTTGCTTTATTGGGGGTCTGGGGACTCAGAACCAGTCAGTATCTGGTGTGACCACCATTTGCCTCATGCAGTGCAACACATCTTCTTCGCATAGAGTTTATCAGATTGTCAATTGTGGCCTGTGGAATGTTGGTCCACTCCTCTTCAAAGGCTGTTATGGACGAAGAACACAGGTGCATTTTATTGATGGCATTTTGAATGCACAGAGATACCGTGATGAGATCCTGAGGCCCATTGTTGTGCCATACATCCATGAACATCACCTCATGTTTCAGCAAGATAATGCACGGCCCCATGTTGTAAGGATCTGTACACAATTCTTGGAAGCTGAAAATGTCCCAGTTCTTGCATGGCCAGCATACTCACCGGACATGTCACCCATTGAGCATGTTTGGGATGTGCTTGACCAGCGTATGCGACAGCGTGTACCAGCTCCCACTAATATCCAGCAACTTCGCACAGCCATCGAAGAGGAGTGGACCAACATTCCACAGGCCACAACTGACAATCTGATAAACTCTATGCGAAGAAGATGTGTTGCACTGCATGAGGCAAATGGTGGTCACACCAGATACTGACTGGTTCTGAGTCCCCCAATAAAGCAAAAAAAATGCACATTTCGGGGTGGCCTTTTATTGTGGGCAGTCTGGGGCGCACCTGTGCACTGGTCATGATGTTGGATCGGCATCTTGATGTGGCGCACCTGTGAGGTGGGGTGGATTGTCTCGGTGGGGCAGAGGTGCTCGCTGTCACAGATTTGGACAGATTTGTGAACAATGTTTGAGAGAAATGGTAGTGTTGTGTATCTGGAGTGAATTTTGGATCTTTGGGTCCATCTCAGGAAAAATGGGAGCAAAAACAAGTGTTGCGTTTATATTTTTGTTGAGTATAAGTGCCTTTCTAGACACTCAACTTACAGTGACAGTTTTTGCATCCCTGTCAGTAAAGAACAGCTCTCCTCCATTAAAGTCTTCATTCAGGTATAAAACAGCACTACGGACAGAACAATGCAGATGTCAGAAACTTAAATGTTAAAATTCTACAAAGAAAATAAAACTTTGCCACTAGTGCACACAATAAATATTTAGCTAAAAATATATTTCCATCTTATATTTTATTATCTATTGAAAGGTAAGTCAATAATATATAATACTATAGGAGGGATACTTGCGATATTTGCAAACAAAACTGTGAATATGCAACTTTTTCCTCTTAAAATGCTTTAATAAGAATTAAGTAAGATTTAAAAGTGCCTGCAACATTTATTTCTTCATGCAGTCTGCCCTGAAACAGCAAAGGATCATGGTCTATGTAGTTCCCTTTGTTTTTTTTTTAGCTATTTCCGCGCCAAAACTATTCATTTAAGCGAAGAGACTTATCATTCGATATATTGTGACGGTCCACGATATTATTATGAGACTTTTGACGATACGATATCAAGATATTTCGGTTATTGTTACACCCCTATAATATAGTACTTATTGTGACTTATAACTTAGACTTAGACAAACTTTATTGATCCACAAGGGAAATTGTTTTGGGTACAGTAGCTCACTCAAGTAATAAGTAATTATTCTTCGTATGTTTTATCAATAAAATTCAATCTAAACATACCTGAGGTCTCTGTGGATAAAAGCGGGCGGTTCCCTCCAGCACAGTTTGGTCTCAGGTTCGAGGATGCAGTTGTCCACGTGGACCGGGTGAGACAGGTCCATTCTGCCTTCCTGGTCTCCTGCACAGTAAATTGAGAATAATATATGTTATTTATTTGTCTTTAAACTCAAATTAAATAAGCAAGCAATTCTGGGTGAGGTTAAGGTATTACTCGACTTAATCACAATCTGATACTTATCGGATATCAGTGTAGATATTGAAAAATTCGGTGGATCAGATATTGGCTTCCAAATATCAGTTCAGCCGATATTCGGGTTGGGCCTAAACATTGATGTAATAAGACAATTTACTGCAGGGGTGTCAAACATGCAGCCAGGGGGCCAGATCCGGCCCTCCAAGATCTTTAATATGGCCCTTTAATTATATTTTAATTTTCTATAAAAAATATTGGGAATTTTCTGTGCCTCTTTTTTGCGCAGTTTAGCATAGCAGTGTCTCCAACGCCTCTGTGCGTGCCCCCTCCCACCAGAGCAGCACAAATGAAGACTTGCCTCTTTCCAAACGCTCTTAAAGGACCATAGTTTTGACTGTTGACCATGACACCCTCATCAGCAAAATGTCAAAAATGAGAAAAGTGCAGGATTTTCCAAGAAAAATTGACTAATTCCTATTTGTTCACGGACGTGTGTTTGCAACAAGTGGCGGTGCTCAAGGAATATCTTAAACGCCACTACGAGACACGGCATTTCGAACAATACAATAACTTGAACGGAGAACTGAGAAGACAGAAGATAAAAGAATTATTGCTGGGACTGGAGAAACAGGAGTCTGTAATAGATTTGCGTTTCTCTGGACAAATATTTGGACTTATTGCTATTTTTGGGGTATATATGCCATGAGCTTTCTGATTCTTTAGGATCAAAGTTGGTTGGATACGGCCCCCGGACCAAAATGAGTTTGACACCCCTGATTTACTGGTTGTAACTGGCCCAGAACTTTTTAGAACTTTTAGAATTTTTATTTACACAAAGTTGTTCTGTAGTTACTTGTGGGATAAATAACTACATAACATAACACACGGAAAATCAATAATTCAATCAAAACTGCAAACAGCATATGAACTGAAATGTTTTTTTTATATTATCCTACAGACACTTTATTTCTGTCTTCTAATAGTCATTCTCTTTTTCACCTGTGATGGCGCTGCGACAGACCAGGTGAGTGAAAGAGATGAAGAGTCCAGAGGGGCTCCTGAAGTATGAGTGGAGCAGGGTCCTCGCTCTCTCCCCGAGCTCGTGGAGGAGTTTAGCATCAGTGTTGTTCACCAAACCCTCCTGACCCAACTGTGAGAGACAGAGGCTTTGTTTACATTAACACCAAATATCTGATCATTCATGTGATTTCTGGAGTAATTCAAATGTTATCAACACCTTACATTTATCAATTCATTCTAGCAAATTCAAAAGTCATTTATAAAACAGTCCACCTTTGCCGCCCTGAGCACTGTCAGACCCTCAAACATCTCATGGGGCGTGTGTGGAGACCGGCGCCCCCTATAGCCATCTCCAATAGAACCAGCCATCTGTCGAATCAAACAAAACGCAGATGTAATGATTATAATCTGATCATTTAAAAGTAATACAGTACCTGTATTTGTCATTTTAATTAACTGACTTAAAAGTGCATCTATGTCACTACTGAAAACCGTCCAAACACTATGAAGTCTGTCCATTAACAACACTGTATAAACCAAGGGTGTCAAACTCGTTTTGGTCCGGGGGCCGTATCCAACCTACTCTGATCCCAAAGGGGCTGGATCAGAAAACTCATGGCATATATACGCCAAAAATAGCAATAAGTCCAAATATTTGTGCAGAGAAACGCAAATCTATTACAGAAGACTTTTTTATTTGATGAACTCTTTCTTTTACAAAATAATATAATATTATGAACAACCTGAAACTTTAAGAAAAATGCAATTTCAACACAAGCATACAGGTTTCCCATTCACCCATTCACAAATGGGAATTAGTCCTGCTTTAGTCCTGGTTTAGGCCTGGTTCAGTCCTGGTTTAGGCTTGCTTTAGTCCTGGTTTAGTCCTGGTTTAGTTTTCTGGTTTAATCCCGGTTTACATATACTAGTATATTTTAAACCTGTTTTAGACCAACCTGCAGTCCTGATTTGGGCCTATATAACGTTATAGATCTCGCTGTTTGAGTCCTGTTTTAGATCTTTGTCCTGGCTTTGACTTGGTTTAGTTGTGGTTTAATTAGGAATTGGAAAATCCTGTACTCGGCGTCCACTTTTCTCATTTTTGACATTCTGCTAATGAGGGTGTCACAGTCAACAGTCAAAATGATAGTCCTGGGGCACGACCACACACAGAGGCGCTGGACACGCTGCTATGCTAAGCTGTGCAGAAAATAACCAATATTTTAACAGAAAACTTAAATACAATTAAAATATTTCAATAGAAAATCAGCTGAGGGCCAGATTAAAGGTCTTGGAGGGGCGGATCTGGCCCCCAGGCCGCATGTTTAACACCCCTGGTCTAAACTAACCTAAACAACTGAAAACAAGAATTCAAATCATTTCAAATAATGTAGATCTTCTATTGATCTACTTTTGCGGTGTACTGTTACTTACTGATGCCAACTGCAGTATTTTGTCACACTCTGTTTGGGTCATGACTCCATCCAGAACAACACGGTTTGTTCCATTCATCATATTATCGTCCATGGTGATGGTGACACCCACCTGGGGAACAGCGCCCCCTACAGACCAAAAAAGAGAGTAAACGAGTGAGGGGAATGAACAAGCATGAAAATGTCTAATTGCTCTCTTGTATTTATAGATGAATAATGCTCTAATTTTGGATGTTTGGATGTTTTGTATTGTGTATTTTAGGGTAGAAAAGCTAAACCAGGGACGAAAGTTGAAAATGAGCATTTGCTATACTCTGTATGCATCACATCAACTGCAACCTTTGTTTTATAACTATGTCTGATTGCATTGTCCCTGCCAAATATTGAATTATTTACGTTTTAATTAATAGACATTGCATATTAATGAACAGCTACAACATTGTAGTGTAAATGTGGGACCTCACAGGGCCCTAGTTCCCATCCCACTGATCGTCTTTGTTTTGCTAAAATCCTGTAGCGGAGGAAGGGGGGGGGGGCAAGCACATGTAAAACTTTATATATAAAACATCCATATTTTAAATGAACAATATTATTACAATTAAGCAGGTTGTACTTGTCTAAAATAGTGCGGTGGTGAACTGAGAATGATTTCTTGTCCAATATTTTCACCGCTTTTTATAAAAGTGATTTGTCTGGTTTGAGCGTTGTGCCCATGTGGTTCTGCAGATCTCTATATGAGACAGAGTCATGGAGTGTAAAAACATTTGTGCCGCATACAGAGTCATAAAGGATCTTGCCTGTTAAAATTAACAGGTGTGAGTAAATAAATAAATAAATAGAATTTATTACAAATAAATAAATACATCACAACAAAATCACAACAATAGAGTAAAAGCTGTCATCACATTGCAAAAATTAGACATGTAAAATATATAACCAGAGTCCTTTCATCCTGAAGCCCATTTGTACTTGTAATAAACCCTATAAACCCTAATAAATCCCTGGTAAAAATACTCCAATGGTTAAATGCTGTTTTCTGAATTGGTCCAGGAAAGTTTAAAAAAAAAAGGGGGGGACCTGCATGCGGGGAGCTTAACTGTCCTGCTATTCATTCGATTGCAGCTTCCTGTTCGGGCAATATTGTAAGGGACTTTTCAAAGGATAGAATAATGCAAATGAAAGATATTTTTACCTGCATAGAAACCACTGTCGTCCACGTCTTCTTGTTGCTCTCCTTTATTCATCCTTTCATTCATTTGTTCTTTTTCAGCACTGCAATTATTCACAAAAAGCACTATAGATCAAGGCTGATGGACATTCTGGTGAGGCTAAAATGACGAATAACAGCACAGTTCTTAAGCAGTTATATGTACTTTTGTTGTTTTCAGCTCTGAAGAATCACAGAGAGGTCATTACTTTGCCTGGAAATTTCCACATTATGGCATTAAATGTATCTATCTCCATGAAAACCAGTAGACCAAGGTTAGATCTGTCTTATGCTCACAGTAGGAATGCAGTGCTCGCAAAACAGATAGGTAGATACTGTGAACCATTCGACTCAAAGCAATAAAATCTCCATAAAGACAAACAGATGGCAGACCCCCCATTTTAAAAAGTTACACAGTGCACATTTAATAATTTTTTTGGCAGCCCTTTATACAGATGTGAAAATTTGACTCACTCACCTCCATTTTTCCCTCAGTGATTCAGGAACAACGTCTTCAGGAGTCCACAAATCCTGAGGAAAAAAACAAGCAAACAAAGAAAACAAACAAACAAACGAATACAAATAAAAATGTTAACAATGAGGTTTAATAAAGTAATAATGGTATGACATGATACTCACTGGATCGATAAATGTGACATCCAGGTTTTCCATTCCAAAGTAAAGAAGCTTTTTCTCCTGCAGTGAACGACGAACGTACCTCTCAATCTCCTGCAAAAAAGACACAAGCAGAGTAAATTTTGCTGTATGTTTTTCATAGTTTAAATCAGCACATGATTTTTGTGAATTAAACCTGAAAAAAACTACTTACTACTTACTATATTGCAATATGTCCAGCAATTATGTCCAGATAGTTTCATAAACTGAGAAAAACTACATGGAAATGAATGTGATGAGTGGGAAGAGAGAAAGTAAGAAAAACATTTGGTTGACTAAATGTATTTAAGCATTGGCAGACTAAATTTGATTCTGTCTAGAACATTAACATACATTATTCGGGAGTCATATAACCCATTATTATGTATTTCAGGATTGTCCAATTACACTGGTCTATAAGCAAAATGCTTCCAGAACAAAAGTAGTGAAATTTTTCTTAGTTTAGGTCACTAATAAAGAAAAAGTAAATCAGAAGTGCTGATTGGCTATAGTTTCCAAGATATAGTATTGGGTCAAAATAGGAAATTTATGCAAAATAAGGCAAAAACTGTAGTTTATCAGAAGGTACAGTGTGTCTACAACCAGTTCTATCTGAAAGCCTGTCTGCACATTCCAATACATTCATTTTAATATGTCTAGAGTTTTAACATCAAATATTTTTTGATTTCACATAAGAGAGATGCCTCGAAGTTGTGTGCACCTGGTGTCTTAAATTATTTCTGGTTTATTTCTTGACGTATAAAGAAGTGCAAGTTAAATATTTTCAAAAATATAAATATTATTTTTAAGCAAAAATACCTAAATCTATTGTATAAACAGATGTGATTTTGAAATAATATCATTAAATATCTTGAATACCAGCTAACTAGCACAATTATCAATTGATTTTCAGTTCATCTTATCAATATAAATGAGATTTAGCCACTTTTATCTCAGAAGCAGATCGAGTCCAAAAATTTGTAGACCAGTGTTATTCATAAATACTGGACTGGGATTAAAAGGGCCCATATGACACTATTTGGATGACACAGAATGAACTAGCTGTCAGGATCAATAATGGATATTTATGAGAAGAAAAAAGTAGACCTGTGCAGGCTGTGTGCCCAGTGACTCTGTGTCTCCCCCTAGAGTCTCAGAGTAGAGCTGCAGGTTGTCCAAGTTGTCTTTATCAGTTGGGTAAAACAGGAGCAGAGAGCGAAGGGTTTGTACTGCTCCAGCAATGTCTCCAGCTGTGAAAACACACACACACACACACACACACACAAATTATATGTAAAAAAAACAAACAAAAAAAACAAAAGAGCAAAATGACCAAAGACAAAATAGTACAAAAATAGTTCTGTCATTATAAAATTACTGATAAAAATGTCTAATCAATTTATTTCTGACTAGATTTACAAAAGTACAGTAACTGCATATAAACCTAATAAAGGAACTTATAACTGAAATGGTCTGGCAGTGTAAATGTGTACTGTAACGACCTTTGAACTGCGCTATGTGCAGATGCTCGAGCTGAGTGGGCAGGAAGTCCTCTTGAGCAGAGATTCTTCCAGGTCGAGTGGAGACTTGAGTGACACACGACTGCCGGCACGACAGAAGCGACAGAGAAAGAGCTAAAAAGGACAAAAATATCATATTAAAGGAAACATATAGATCTACTGTACCCAATGGTGTGATTATGGGGCATGATACTATTGTATTTTATACTTTATTACTACTTTTCTTATTGTATTTTATACTACTTTTCTATTTAATTCTGCGTTGTACATATACATTATTATTGTTGTTATTATTATTTTAATTTTATAATTGTCTCATCTGACACTGGTTTATTGCTCTTTGGTTGCTATTCCATCGATTTTTTTGTTACCCTCTGTTATAAATATATTATATTTGATGAGTGAGCTACTGTACCCAAAACAATTTCCCTAAGTCTAAGGTTTTACACTTCTATGGGGTATTAATTGTTAACACATAATTATTTAGACCTTTTATTGTTTTAAAAATGCAATATTTGCAGAAAATAATGTTGTTTCTGATGCTCTGAGCGCTAATGAAACTACTGCACATCACATCAGGTTTGTTGTAGTGAAATTTTGACATAATCAGATAATAAAACTATGCCATAGCTGTTTTCTGTTTTTTTAGTTGTTTTTTTGGTCTTTTTTAAACTAAAAGCACCTGTAATTGAATAAATGCAAGAGAGATGTTGTTTAATGCAATACAGTGGAATTTTTGACTCAAAGCAATAGCTCTATTTCCATTGTCCTTGCCTGCAGCCTTCTCAAACGCCCCGTGGACTCCCTCCTCTCCTCTGTCCTCGGGCAGTAGCTGTGAGGAGGTTTCACACTGGACTCTGCACTCCTCCGTCTGCCTCAGTGTTTCATTCACACAATCTCTCCATTTCTCTGTCGCTCCCGGCCAGTCTGCAGAGGCCTCCAGGTGAAGAGCAGAGTCGTACAAAGCCTGAAGGATGGACAGAGATTTCTACATTATAAATCTGCTGCACAATACCGGAATAACATGTGCTATTCTATTTAGTGACATTATTTCACTTAGAAACCACAAGTTTAGCTAAATAAACACAAAACTTAACTTTCTATCTCCTAAAATTGAACTATATACATTGATAATATTTATATATACTAATCTAACACTAAAGGTCCTGGTTTAATATTGAATTAGTCTTAGTTCAGTCCTGGTAGAGTCCTAGTTGAGTTCTGGTTTAATCCTTGTTAAATCCTGTTCAGTTCTGGTTTAGTCTTTATTTAGTCCTGGTTTAGACATAGATTAGTCGTGGGTAAATCCTGGTGTGGTCTTCATATAGTCCTGGTCCTATAGTCTTGGTTGAGTTCTTCCAGTCCCATTTTAGTCCTGGTTTAGTCCTGGTGCAGTCCTGATTCAGTCCTGGTTCACTCCTGGTTCAGTTCTGCTTTAGTCCTGCTTCAGACCAACTTAAGTCCTGATCTAAACCTAATTTAGCTTTCATTTAGACCTGGTTAAACACTTACATTACAGTAAGCACTCACTTGGCTAACCTATAATATTCCTCACCATAATTAAAGTTTATTATTCACCTATTCTTACCCAGTGTCTTTCGCTGTCAGCCTCTCTGTCATGAAAAGCGTCTCGAGTCACTCCCTCCATCCTCCGGTACTTTTCTATGTTGTTCCTCATCTCCAAATGACTGGGATTAGCCACGAAGTACGTGTGAGCTGCTGATGCCGCCCTCTGCAGCTTTTCCAGCTGAGGTAAGAGAAAGTTTTATGAGTGCCACCCAGAATGCAGACAAATGCTACAGAGATGGGCAATATATACAACAACATTGAGTATATTATTTAAGAAACCATAAAAAGACACAAAAAAGCTGATTTAAACACACACAGGAAAAGAAACAAGTGATTAAATGTGCATTTTGTGTTGGTTATTTTTACAGTAATTTTACATTCGAGAGATTCTGGAAACTATAGGTGGGATCTATATCAGAAAATTGATTATTTGGCCTTTTTTCTTTTTAGATATGCAAATCAAAGCACCGACCCTGCGTGAAATTAAACCTACACCTTTACAGTCATGTTTTTGTACATTTCTGTTTAATTGAATGTAATTTGATTATCCTTTATCTAGAAAAAATATATATATGATGAGATATTCATGTTTATCTTGCACCACTGTGTTATTTATCATCAACAGACCACGGCTTACTTTGTAGTATGTAACCTGGAGAAAGTTATAGGGGTTTCTGGAGCCAAACTCATATTCGATATCGGAGGAGACTGGGAGCAGAGCTGCGGGAGAGACCGATTTTCCCAAACAAAACTTCAGACATTCAGCTTTCTGCTGCACCCAGTCCAGAGCCCACAGGTCCCACAGGTTTCCCTTTTCACCATCTGTCAAAACACCAAATTCAATTAATTGTGCATCCCTGTAATAATAAGTGCCTGGATTATGTAAAAAAAAAAAAATCAAAACCACATTGATTTAGGTCATAATTAAAGTGATATAATTCATAACTGATTTAAATGAAGAAACACATTTGTAATTGCAAATCAAATCAATTGCAAACTCTATGTCTTGGAAAAAGATAGTTAATCTATAGGTTTAAAACTTTAACATTTGTACTTGCTATTACTTAGACTTAGACAAACTTTATTGATCCACAAGGGAAATTGTTTTGGGTATGGTAGCTCACTCATCAAATATAATATACAACAGAGGGTAAAAAGGAAAGAAAGGAAAAGAAATAGATGTAAATGAAGATTTTATATATATATATATATATATATATATATATATATATATATATATATATATACATAAAAATAATGATAATAAATATATATTATATATATATAATATAATATTATATATATATAATATAATATTATATATACTGTATATATATATATATATAATATTATATATATATATATATAATATTATATATATATATATATATATATATATATATATATATATATATATATATATATATATATATATATATATATATATATATTATATATATATATATGAAATAGCAACCATAGACCAGTGTCAGATGGGACATAATTATATACATAAAAATAATGCTATCTACAGTTGTAGGGAGTATTGTTTAGGGAGTATAATTTTATCGCACAAGGGTTGTTGTACAGTTGTATGGAGTATGGCATGAATATTAAGTATATAGGCCTGTACTGTCTTGTGTTTTGTATTGCCCATCATTGATATTCTGCAGATATTTAGCACAGTGCTCAGGATTACATCTTTACTGAACATATTATTATATTGTATTATAAACAATCAAAATAATTTCCCTTGTGGATCAATGAAGTTTGTCTAAGTCTAACTATTGTACTATTAAATTAAAGGCTTAATGACTTACCCAGTTTGTGGAGTGCATTTGTTCCTGCAGTTTCGCACTCACCATAGCACTGACTACGAAGTTTAAATAATGTATCTTTGGTTAAGAGGGACTTCTCCAGGAGCTCTGCAGCTTTCGCCCACTCCCCTCCAAAATACGCACGTACTCCGCTGTAATAAAGAAAATCATACGGCTGCAAGTGCAAACCTAAACTACTAGAGCTGCCACTGGCCGCGTGGATTAATGGTATTTCCAATAATGCAAAAATAACGATTTGAAACGCCACGTATACAGTCAAATGAGGAGACGAGAGCGCCATGGTCCTAAGCAGAAGACCTCAGGGAGAAGAGGAGGAGGGACTATGGAAACTTGGCACATTTGGTCCACAAGTATCCTCCCACTTGAGCAAGGCTGAAGAAAGAAATAAGCAGCCCAGTTAGTCTACCAAATCAGATTCAGAATATCATATGCCAGCACAAAATACAATTATTATTATTACTTATTTATTTATTTCAATTTTTGAACTTTCCCAAATATTACAGTGTTTTTTTCCCTCCTGCTCAAAGATGGATTTTTTTTCATTTTTTTTTTAACAACATGCAGTGTTCACGTGTAGCAGGGTGGGGGCGCTGGTGGATGTTTTGACTGGAATTACCGTAACTATAGATATAAAAGTCACATAAAAATTGCAATGCGCTCTAATATTTGGTTCAATTCAAATAATAAATCACAATTTAACATTTATACCTATGTTATATGTGTTTAGTACTGCTGTGAGAGCATTAATTGAGCTCTAGAGACCCATTTAAAGCAGAATAACATTTTGATTGCACACTTTTGTTGTTGAGGGGGCGCTGGTGAATGTTTTGACTGGAATTACCGTAACTATAGATATAGAAGTATTTGAAACTGCAAAGCGCTCTAATATTTGGTTTAATTCAAATAATAAACCACAATTTTACATGTCTGCCTATGTTATATGTGTTCACTACTGCTGTATGAGTATTAATGAGGTCTAGAGAAACCGTTTAAAGCAGAATAACATTTTTGTTTGCACGGTTTTGTTGTTTTCCGGTAGAGGCAGCAGTCGGCGCTGGCTCCGTGCGCTCGGCGGCCTTCCCTCGGCGCATTCAGCATCTCATGGTCCATTCAGCCAGACACAGACCTGCAGAAAGAGCAAACTCACCTAAACACCCGTACTTTTGTAAGGCGGATCATACGGACTGGCCATGGCGGACGTTGGCGAGGTCTTGATGTCGGTGCTGTCCACAATTCGGGTCCCGAAAACCGGAGACCGAGTCCACAAAGACGAATGCGCCTTGTCATTTGCCTCACCGGTGAGACATCCTCCTCCGTAAATGTCCACAGCACCGGTGTCAGCGCCTCTGTGCCCGTGTGTTCGTCATCATTTCAGACTAAACTTATAAAATACCAAGCCTCTAGTTTCATTTGATCACTTTCCTGGTTCAGTTTCTCTTCTGAATGATTAGCATGCTAGCGTTATGCTAAGCTAATAGTTTTGGAGTGTAATGGAGCAGCTAGCAGCATTAGCTTTAAATGCTTCTCTGTCAAAGTACTTTTATGATATGATAACCATTTTATGTATATGTCGTGTTTTTTTTTCTTTTTGCATGTTTTTAATTATGTTTTATGTAAATTATCTGCTGTGTAGCACTTTGAGATTTCGTTGAAATGTAAAGTGCATTACAAATAAAATGTATTATTATTATTAAGTTAATGTTTGCCAGGCTGTCTTATAATACTGGGTTGATTTGTTTGTTATTTGTTAAGCCTTTTTGTTAATACATGTTACTTTAAAGTTGCTTCTCATTTAGATTACAGTGGTGTTAAACAATGACTGTGCAAATAATCCAGTCTTTTCTCTCTCTGTTTCAGGAAAGTGAAGGGGGCTTGTTTGTGTGCATGAACACCTTTTTGGGCTTTGGCAGTCAGTATGTGGACAGACATTATGCACGGACCGGACAGAGAGCCTACCTGCACATCACCAGGACTCGCAAGCCCAAGGTTCAAATCATATGTGTTTTGTTAATATTAAAATGTAAATATGGACAGCAAATGACATACTGTACATGTATTTTTCAGAGCGAAGATGACAATAATTCTGCCGCTGGACACCCACCAAAGAAAAAGCCCACTAGACTAGCCATCGGTAAATTACTGTAATCATTGCCTCTCCCAGATCTATATCTGGGAGAGCATCAGACCCTATTACAGTGCTTCCTATTAATAGAGGAGACTATTGTGGCCCTCCAAAGCCTAAAATTCTCTCCATGGTCTAAAAACAACCTAGAATATATTATATTAGCATCACTCTTTTTATTTCTATTATCGTAAAAGAAACTATTAATAGTTTTTTAGCAGTCCCTGTTTTTACCTGTATAGACAATAAGCATAATTTTTACTCCACACATTGTATTAGGTTATTCAAATGAAAATTACTTAAGTCTCTATTGCCTCCCAAGAATCTACCCCAAACACTGCTGTATTTACTATTTCCTGACATAAAGGTCCTACCACAGAAATGTTTTTATGCTTTGAGTAGAGCTGAGTAAGTGCTATCCGTAATTGCTGTTCGTAATTTTGTCATTTCAGTTTCGGTCTGCAACATAATAAAATAGCTTTAAAATATCTTTCTGTCCTGTTCAGGGATTGAAGGGGGATTTGATGTTGACCAAGACCAGTATGAGGAGGATATAAAAGTGGTAATTTTACCCGACCGACAAGAAGTAACATCTGACGACCTTACAACTATGTCGGAGGTCGTGAAAGAACGAGTGAGTCTTTTAAAACCACCTTTTTGTCACACTTTTTCATTGATGCCACATGAATTGTAAGATAATTCCATCCATTACATTTATATTTTTATTTAGAAATCAAAACATTTTCGGTGTACTGGCTTTGCTGTTCTATCCAGCTCTCTACCAATCTCCCAGTGTGTGTTTACGATTGATAAAAACTGAAAATCATTATGTTATTGTAGTTATTATCAATGATCTTGAATTTATTATTTCAAAAACTTTTCCTTCAGGATCAATAAAGTATCTGTCTATTTATCTAATGTACAATGACGTTAAGACATTTTATAAAATGGTCAATTCACCGATTACAAACATTGAACAGAACCTGCATTCTTAAGTGGTACTAATAAGATACTAAGTAGATTACCTGGCCAGCCAAATGATATCTCTCTGTATTTCCTATACAGCGCGATACCATTTGGACACCCTCCATCCACTCTCGCTCCTCCGGTTACAAACGGACTCCGCGATTCTGATTCGTTCAAAGATGGTGACGTCAGTGCACCCGCCTTTGCCCGCAAAGTCACTCTTAGGCAGCGGAAGTTCCGCCTCAGTTTTGAATCAAGATGGCGCAATCTCTGATTGGTTCACTTAGCTGTCTGTCTACGCGCAACCGCAGCACATTCTGTGGATCAAGCGTTACCAGACTCACTCGCTGGTACAGCGATGAGTCATGGATTCTTCCAGGCAACTAAGTAGATATAATGCCATTGATTTGTGTATTATTTTGTCCTTTAAGGTCTCCCGGTCGATGGCGGGCATCATGGCGGCTGACTCGGTGTCTCACGCATTACAAGTGCAGCAATGGGACGGAGAAGTGAGACAGGAGTCAAAGCACGCAGCCGACCTCAAACAGCTGGACAACGGAGTCAAGATCCCTCCCAGGTTCAGTAAAACAACAAATTTAGTGAAACTGATTTTTGATGGAACTTATCTAAAATATGCGCAGTTTATTTCATTTGTGTGTTTGTGTGATCCTGCAAATTGAGTTATTCTCCTTTTATAAGCTCACAACACACTCTTCCACGTGCTGATGTCATGAAATGGTTTTATATTCCCTTCACCTTCAGTATTGTTGTGCCTATGCTAATATTTCAGACTCTAATATTTCAATACATAGGAAATGGCCCAATTCTGATATTACAATGACAATATAAAATACACTTTTGTAATACAATCTAATGTTATGTTGAACTTGAAATAATAATACTTTTATTTAATATTATTATCTTATTGTCTTATACTAGTTCTGAAATGGACTGAATATTCTAAAATAACCACACCATTAGCTATGTCTTTTTGTCAGTATAGATAGTTTTTGGTCAACTCTAATTGCTGTGACACTGGTCCTCATTTTTCATTACTCTGAAACTCAATGATTGTACTTTTAAGCCCTGTATGAATGAGTAATACTTGTTTTCATTGTAGTGGCTGGCGGTGTGAGGTGTGTGATCTCCAGGAAAACATTTGGATGAATCTCACAGACGGGAAAGTGCTTTGTGGGCGCAAGTATTTTGACGGCTCAGGAGGAAATAACCACGCCCTGCTCCACTTTAAAGAGACTGGATACCCGCTGGCCGTCAAACTGGGCACAATCACACCTGACGGAGCAGGTACAGGAGTAAACCAGGACCAAAGACTACATCAGGACCACACTAGGGCCACACTAGGACAAAACAAGGACAAAAAACATCAGCTACATCAGGACTAAACAATGTCTACACCAGGACTAAACCAGAACTAAACAATGTGTACATCAGGACTAAACCAGGACTAAACAATGTCTTACATCAGGACTAAACCAGGACTAAACGATGTCTACATCAGTACTAACCAGGACTAAACCATTTCTACATCAGGACTAAATGATGTTTAAATCGGGACTAAACAATGTCTACATCAGGACTCAACCAGGACTAAACAATGTGTACATCAGGACTAAATTAGGACTAAATAATGTCTACATCAGGACTAAATTAGGACTAAACAATGTCTACATCAGGACTAAACCAGGACTAAACAATGTCTACATCAGTACTAACCAGGACTAAACCATTTCTACATCAGGACTAAATTATGTTTAAATCGGGACTAAACCATGTCTACATCAGGACTAAACGATGTCTACATCAGGACTAAACCAGGACTAAACCATGTCTACATCAGGACTAAACCAGGACTAAACCATGTCTACATCAGGACTAAACCAGGACTAAACCATGTCTACATCAGGACTAAACCAGGACTAAACCAAGACTAATCAATGTCTACACCAGGACTAAACCATGTCTACACCAGGACTAAACCATGTCTACACCAGGACTAAACCATGTCTACATCAGGACTATACCAGTATCAAACCAGACCGAAACCTTCGTAAAGGCAGTCAGACTGATTCATTATTATTATTTTAAGTCGATGGGAACAAATGACTCCATATTAACTACACATTAACTACATATTTGCTCTGTTATTTTTAGATGTCTTTTCATACGATGAGGATGACATGGTTTTGGATTCAAAGTTGGCAGAGCACCTTTCTCATTTTGGGATCGACATGATGACCATGGAAAAGGTGCGATACATTTTCATTTGTTCTAGTCACTAGTCACTAGTAAAATCCTCCAGCTTAGGGCCTGACCAAAGCATAAATAACAAAACAAAATCATGGGGATGGTCCCCGGGTCAAATATAGAAACAACTTCTCCTGTGCGAGATCAATAAAGGTCAATCTTCTAATCCTTGACCACTGTAAGGCGCTTTGTGCTACAATTTTGTATGAAAAGCGCCTTATAAATGTTTGATTGATTGATTGATTGATAGTCACTGTAATTAATAAATATATTAAAATGCGTATTACTTTGCAGCCCCATTGCCTAACATTTTAGCCAGTAGATTAAAAAAAAAAAATCTATTCCATTACCTTGGCAAACTCATAACTAGGCCTTGATTGTCTCCATAGCGATGCTGTTCATGTAACAAATGTTCGAAAGTGTGGCTTTAAATTATCAATATGGCCAGGTCATGTTTGAAAATTGGTTCTCAAACATTTTCACTTATTGAATAAATGTCAACTATAATATAAAATAAAATCCCAATGGAGAAAAACACCTGCCACCAGAAATAATATGCAGTAAGACAATATGAAAGCCTTGTTGAATGTTTTGCATGAATCAACTTTTTTTTGTTATATGTTCCTAACCAAACTTTTTTTGAATGAATGAACTTGGCTCTAAACTTAAAACGTCTCTCTTCTATGGGCAGACTGAGCGGACGATGACGGAGCTGGAGATAGCCGTGAACCAGCGCGTGGGCGAGTGGGAGGTGATCCAGGAGTCAGGTACGACCCTGAGGCCGCTGTTCGGTCCTGGGCTCACCGGGATGAAGAACCTTGGCAACAGCTGCTACCTCAACTCCGTCATGCAAGTGCTCTTCACCGTGCCAGATTTCCAGGAAAAGTGAGTGTTTTAATGGGCCCATATGTTGCTGTTTTCTGATCTGTTATTATGCTGCTTCCTCATAAAAAACATACCCAGGTTGGCAAAAGGAGAAATTCAATTTGTCAACTGGACAAAAGTTTATTTGGTCGACCAGTATTCGACCAAATAAACTTTTGTCCAGTTGACAAATTTAATTTCTCCTTTTGTCATAGATTCTGCCTGGACGACTGAGGGATTCTATACACATACTCAGAGTTTTTTTTTTTCATTCACACATGTTTAAGACACTCTTATAACACTTTTAGACTCTCTACACTTTCACTAGAATCATGGAGGTTAATCCACTTAGAAGAAATGACATTAACATTCATTAGGTTATGATAACAAGAGAAGTTCAATTTGTCAACTGGACAAAGTTTGTTTGGTTGAAAACGTTTCGCCGCTCATCCGAGAGGCTTCGTCAGCTCTCAGAGCTGACGAAGCTCTGAGGCTTCGTCAGCTCTCAGAGCTGACGAAGCCTCTCGGATGAGCGGCGAAACGTTTTCAACCAAACAAACTTTGTCCAGTTGACAAATTGAACTTCTCTTGTTATCATGGATTCTACCTGGACGACTGAGGGACTTTTCACGCATTCATTAGGTTAATATTTTACATACAAAATATAAAATAACAGAATTAATTGTAAAACATGCAGAAAGAGATCCCATATAATGAAAGTAACATTTTCAAACGTTAAGAAGTACTGGTCATATTGTTCTTTCCAGAGGACATTCTTTCTAAATAAATCCAGCCTTTGACTAAACAAGGATTAAAACCCCTAACTAAACAGTAAAACATGTAGAAAGACTGGATAATAAATCGTCAATTAATGTGTTAAATACATTGATGTGCATCTTTTTCATACAAATTTTAATTTCCAGGTATGTGTCAAACATTGACAAAATCATTGATGAAGCTCCAAGTGATCCAAGCCAGGACTTCAAAACTCAAGTGTAAGTATAGTGCTGTTTGTAGTTCAGAACCTTTGAGAATTTTAAGTTCAAAATGTTTCTGCCAACCAGAACAAATGTTCAATCTGACGGTACTGGATTTATTTATACTGCACTAGATTTGTCCTGTTCTAAATAGAGGAGTTTTTAACTAACGCTGCCCTACTTATGTTTGCATGTTAGCTTTGTTTTCTCCTCGAATATATTTTACATTTTAGTTGCTGTTTGTTTCTGCAGAGCCAAACTGGGCTACGGCCTTTTATCAGGAGAATACGCCAAACCAGCACCAGACCCTGGGGATGAAAACGGTGCGTCTGAACCCAGGGTAAGAGTCAAAAGAACAGCGCAGTTTATCTGTAGTTTATCTCTGCTAATTTACAGACTGAAGTTTCAGATATTGTCTTTATATTTTTGTGTTTTTAGGGAGACCAAATAGGAATAGCACCTCGAATGTTCAAAGCACTTGTGGGACGGGGTCACCCTGAATTTTCCACCAATCGACAGCAGGACGCTCAGGAGTTTTTATTGCACTTCATAAACATGGTGGAGGTTAGCTGCGCAAAATGGACACATCTCTAAATGATTCCTAGATACTTTATTTAGTTTAGTTTATTTTTTTGAGCAACATGTGTGTACAAACATGCATTCAAGTATACTTTGAAATGTAAACAATTCTAATTTTAATATAATAATAGAAATAATTATATGGTATTATTTGGTAGTATATTTATTACACAACCAAAATATGAATGCCTTAATTTACCAGTCAAACTTTGTTAAAAGTATATAACTTAATAAAAAGACCAAAAGCATTACAAAAAACTTTAAAGTTATTTTAGTCAGGGATTATTTTGTTTGTTGGCAGTATGAATAAAATGGAGGAATTGCAGGTAGTATTTAGAACACACATTTTGCTAATCCAATCCAATCTTCTACACTACACTGTCGATGAATAAACCATGTATTTTCAGAGAAACTGCCGCTCGGGGACAAACCCGTCAGAGGCCTTCAGGTTTCTGGTGGAGGAGAAAATCGTGTGTGAACAGTCACAAAAAGCAAAGTACACACAGCGCGTTGACTACATCGTACAACTGCCGGTCCCAATGGATCAAGCCACTAACACAGGTAACGTACCTGTGTTAGAAACATGGAGATTCATGATTATTGACCAGAATAAAACTCCATTTGTTTTGGGAAGTATTTGATTTAATACTTTTGTAATATATCAGAAATGTGGTTGGGACATAAAGGGTTATTTCCATTCCCTCAAACACACACTACACTTTGCATTCACCATTGTACTTCAGCACTGGCAAGGTTTGTGAAGTGACTTTACAACAACAGTCTGTACAAGGCCTGTGAAGCTCTCTGCTTCCCCTAACATATTATTATATATTTCCTAATCGTCAGCATTTTTGTTATTTCTAAAAAGATTTGGCTAGGACCTGATTATTAATGTTTAGTGCTCTATGCATGCCCACAGTTTATCCCATTAAACACTAGATGTGCCTTGAACTTGATTTTTATTCCTTTTAAAGCCATAATAAACAAAATAAAACTTAAAACTTAGACAAACTTTATTGATCCACAAGGGAAATTGTTTAGGGTACAGTAGCTGACTCATCAAATATAACAGAGGCTAAAGGGAAAAAAAGATGGAAATGAAGAAATAGATGGAATAGCAACCAAAGAGCAATATACCAGTGTCAGATGAGACATAATTGTATACATAAAAATAAAGATAATAAATGTATATGTACAAATCAGATGTAAATAGAAAAGTAGTAGTCAAATATAGAATACAATAGACTTGCCCTGTGCATTGATCAGCTGGCTAAAATGGTGAATGGAATTGGCAGAAGCTCTCGAAACGACTTGTGAGCTAATCTATACAAAGCAAAAGAAGTACTGCTAAATTGCATAGTTGTATTGAATGGCAGAACAAAGTCACAATTCAGTGTCTAATGTCTAACTGACTCACTCCATTCTTTCTCCTCTGCTGTGGGCCTGGCAAATCCTTTTATAAGCCCAATCAAATTATTTAAAATGTTGTTGAATGATTAACTAAATAACTAATTTCTTAGCTTTTTTCCTTGTGTGCACAGAGGAGCTCCAGGAGGCCGAGCGTCGCCGTGAACTGGGGGACACGTCACCCACAGTTCGGGCTCAGATCCCCTTCACCTCCTGCATGGCGGCCCTCACGGAGCCAGAGGTGCTCACTGATTTCTGGAGCTCAGCTGTGCAGGCCAAGACTACTGCCACCAAGTAAGACACAAGGCTAAATATTTAGAAATGGGAATTAAAAATACTTTATTACAATCTAAACTTTTTATTTCATTACCAGAACAATGCGGTTTGCGTCTTTCCCCGATTACCTTGTTATCCAGATTAAAAAGTTTACATTTGGCCTTGACTGGGTCCCCAAAAAACTAGGTGAGTAAAAATCTGCATTACTGCTTTAAGTCTGATACTTAACTAATGTTTTATTTCTTTATGATAAGTGTTGTGGTTTGGTAAAAATGAAAAATTTGTCATAAATGAGCTAAAACCCCATGATACTTTCAAATGCTGATGTTTTGAGGCATTATTTTCTGGGCTTATCCACATGAAACAAACAACATGCACAGTTAAATGTCTTAAGTGTTAAAAACTTTGGCCTATTTTCAATTCTTTACAGGTTCACTATGTAACTTTCTGGTTGAAAGTCAGTCACCTGCTTCACCTGTTTCATGAAGATGTTATTGTATAGCCTCAAATGATATTCAACTTCTCTTTATTACACAGAAATATCATTGTGCTTGCTTGTCTGCAAGGGTATCAGAAGCAAAAATCATTATTTGGAATGATATCTCCAAGGAGAAAGATGTGTTTAATGCTCTACTGTGAAACATTCTTGGCAAAGCAGTAACATCTCCAATTACTTTGTGCCCTTTTTAAAATGGAAGTTTTATGTAGTAATTAGCTTTAGCATTTGATTATTTTTCAGTTTGAATATTTCTAAAAAGGTGCCTCAAACTTCGGCTACATTCAGACTGCAGGACTTGAAGCTCAATTCAGATTTTTTTTGTGAAATCAGATTTTTTTGTGAGGTTGTTCACATTTCCAATTAAATGCGACTTGTATGTGATCTCCAGTGTGAACTTTAAACGCCCCAAAAGTGTCCCACATGCGCCTTGGAGGACACGACAAGGTCACATGAAACGAGTGTACTCAGTGTTTATGGAAGAAATATGGACACTAGCATTGAGCACTTGGCGATTTTAAAGTTGCTGTTGTACTGGAGCCAGAACATGTACAACTTATTTGTTTTAGGGAGAGGTGAAGGACAAGGTTTTTGGCCAAGGCGTTTTGTGGGTTCCCCTTCAGTAACGCAGCTATCCAACAATTCTATCGACTCAGTGCTGGGTTTGTCTCCTAAAATACGGTCCAGTTCTGTTCAGTTCAGCTTGTTGATGAGGTGTAGGTCGGATGAATGTGACCTAGCTGTTCAGACTGAAGTCGCATGTCAAAAGATCAGATATTTATCAGTTTTAGGACCACATATCCAAGTGGTCGCATTTGAAAAAATTGGACCTGTGTCGTTCAGACTGTCATTAAACGATCAGATACAGGTCACATAGGGGTGAAAAAAAATCAGATTTGGGTCACTTCAGGCTGCAATTTGAACGTAGCCATAGTTATATTTCCATGCTCATTGTAGAAATTGCAGAAAATGTAATAAACTTTTAAAATCTTTTCTTCAGATGTGAGCATTGATGTCCCGGACACACTGGACCTAAGTGCGCTGAGAGCCACCGGTCAGCTGCCCGGAGAGGAGCTGCTCCCTGAGGTGGCCCCTCCCCCTCTCATGACGCCCGATGTGGAGGTCAAAGGTATCCTGGGCTCCTATGGCACCGAGGAGGACGACTCGCTCTACTCCCCTCTGCTGTGTCAGTCTGTCCTTTCTCCCTGTCACAATCACTACAGACGCTGGGAGGCCTTAGCTTTAGCCAGCGCTAATCCTCCTACTACTCTGCTTTTCCCACTTTTCTGTTTTCCTCCTTCTTTGGTTGCCTTTTTGTTTATGTAGATTTAGTATTTGGGTTTAAACCTCTGGTGTCCCTTGCATAATTTTGGCTGTTAGCTGATGGTAGAAGTACATTTTGCTGCACCAGACGTTGGAGTGATTCTGTTGTTTGTCTCTCAGCTCCGGTCCTGGATGACTCCACAGTGTCACAGCTGTGTGAGATGGGTTTCCCTCTGGAGGCCTGCAAGAAAGCAGTTTACTACACCGGGAACACGGGCATCGATGCCGCCATGAACTGGGTCATGACTCACATGGACGACCCCGGTGCGAAAGAGTTTTAACTGTCTGCATGTCTGGAGGGTTAAAGCAAAGTTTTTACAGATTTCTTCTCAGACTATATTGCTCGGTTTTCAGACGTTATGTTTCAGAAATGATGTGAGGACAGCTGTAACGAATAAAGTTCAAAAATTCTGAGTCACAAGGCACTATCATGTCAGAGAACCATTAATGGTAGTAATATGGAATGTTTTCTCCTCTTTCTCACAGACTTTGCCTCTCCCCTGGTTCTCCCGGGTAGTTCTGGAGCAGGAAACACTCCCACAGAGAGTCTATGTGAGGAGCACCTGGCCACCATTATCTCCATGGGCTTCAGCCGAGACCAAGCAACCAAAGCACTTAGAGCCACGGTAACAAGCCTCTCTTTGTGTTACGTTTAATCCGGATTTATTGAGGTCAGTTTGGTTAAGCACTTGAAGGGTACATGCAACTTTTCTGGTGGAGGGTTTGCCATTTTCTTGTCAATGGACATGTCATTGATTTGCTTGGAATGCTCCACAGTATGGCATTAAATATAATTATTCATCTTCTTGGAGACCCTGCTCAGAGTAAAATGTTGGAAGATATATGAATGTTTAATGTCTAATACTGTGGAACAGTACAGACAAGCTGTAAACAAACTCTAAACATAAAACAAAAAGTCTCTATGGACCGCAATATGAGGCATGTTCTTACTAATTTTTTATTTCTATATTTTCATATAATGTAATCCATGGCCAGTGTCAAGCATCAAAAATCTTTGAATTGCCTAGACTGAGACTTCTCAATCATAACTCTTCGCTCTGTGTGTCAGAGTAATGTCCTGGAGCGGGCGGTGGACTGGATCTTCTCTCATGTGGACGATCTGGAGTCGATGGACGTGTCTGAGGGACGTTCCGCCGCAGAGAGTGAGGGCGCCAGAGAGCCACCGCCTGGGCCCCGAGTCAGAGACGGACCAGGAAGTGGGTGAACACTGAAGATTTTGCCATAGAGATCATTATAGAAAGAGTTTAATGGGATGTTCTTGACGGTTTTTCAGAGTATGAGCTGTTTGCATTCATCAGTCACATGGGGACAAGCACTATGTGTGGACACTATGTTTGCCATATCAAAAAAGACCAACAGTAAGTCCAACAAACACAATATGAATACGTCCAACAGCTAAATAAACTCATAGATCATACGCTACATTTAGTGTCTCCAGACTTGAGCTGTGGAGACGCAGAAATCTTTTAGATCCAGAAAAGGTTCTAACAATATGGAAAGAAGTAAATGGTCCCAAATTTAGAATTTGGATTTTTATTGTATAAACTAATGACAAACGGATACGATGGGTTTGCTTTTATTTTATTTTGTTTTATTTTATTTTTTTTAAACAACTGGTAGGATCACATTTTTTATCATTTTACCTTTTTGTTTCTTTACCTTTATGATCTCTGTGCAGCACTTTGAAAACTGCTTTGTTTGTGAAATGTGCTGTATAAATAGTGGATTTGGATGTAATGCCCAACAGAGGGCACTATACTCCACATGTGGTGCCATTTGCAATAGTCTTTTGTTCAGGAGGAATTATGTCATCCTTGTTTACATGCTTGTTGATTGTATATTATTCATATTTAGTTTGATTTTCCCCGTTTTCATTTCTCCTCAGGTGGGTCATCTTTAACGATCAGAAGGTCTGTGCCTCTGAGAAGCCTCCTAAAGATTTGGGATACCTCTACTTCTACCGACGAGTGGCCGAATAAACCAGGACCTGTACCAAGGCACCGCACCATGCTTTTCTAGTGTCACACATCAAAACAACTGTACATACGTCAAAGCTTTCACCACACGTGTTCTACTACCATCTATAATCCAAATCTGGGATCTCAGTTTGGTGTTCACTGCCCTACCTTTTTCAGAAATGTTCAAATGTTTTAAATAGAAACTTTGTTGTTTGCTCCAATAGGCACACACTCCTCTTTACTGCTTCCAAGAACGACAAAGTTTGGACCTAAAAAGGCTCCAGCTTTGACTCAAATTCAATAGTACATAATATGCAGCCTGTTAAGAATGTGTTAAAGGGATAGTGCATTTTTTTAATGATAATCTGTATGGGTTTTCTTCTGTGTGTTGACACCGGCTTACCTCTGACAATCTCAGCTGATCCCGGTTCGGGACGCAAATATATCACCTTTCGGACAAATGTTTTGTTTTGAGAAGAAAAACAAGCTTTATTTCATGTTCCAGTGAAGTTACCGGACCTACTTACGTGGGCTCCAGAAGCGAGCCGAACCGGGCTCAGCTGAGTGTGTCAAGAGGTAAGCCGATGTCAACACACGTAACTTTTAGAAGGAAACCCATACAGATTAACATTTAAAAAAAAAACACTAGCCCCACTACCAAATCAGTTGCTTTTTTACACGCTAAAGTAAAGGTGATATCTCGCTGTTGGTTTGATTTTTTTTTTTTTTTTTTTTTTTTTTTTTTTTTTTTTTTTTCTTCCAAATAAAACCTTTGTTACTGCTGTGGCAAATAAAACCTGAATTTTGACCATTTTGTTTCAAGTAATTTTTAAATGAAAATCCACTTTATTTTTTTGTACCAACTAAAGCGGTTTCCAAACTGCTGTACAACAACATAAAAGCCAGAAAAATAAATTAAAGATAGATTTAACCATAAACCATCATTAAAAAGTAAATAAAAGCTAAATATATATGTGACCCGCCACGCTTAAACCAGTCACATGTCGGGCCGGGCGAATACGAGAAAATCCCAGAAGCTTTTTTTTTTTTTTTCCTAAATTTGTGATTTTAGGTTTTTTTTTTGCAAAATGTGTCTTTCTTATGCGGTGAGTAAAGTGCTTCTAAACTTTGACACTACATTGATACTTCAGCTTTCGCGTGGTTCTATCTGCATCAAAGGGAGATATTTAGCTGAAAACGGGGGGATTGTGTCAACATCAGCATCATATACAGAAAACATCCAGAGTGTGTGTATGGGACTGAACCAGGACTAAACCAAGGACTAAACCAGGACCAAAACGGGACCAAAACAGGACTAAAACAGGACTAAGCCCAGGACTAAACCAGGACCAAACCAGGACTGAACCAAGGACTAAAACAGGACTAAACCGGGAATAAACCAAGGACTAAAACAGGACTAAAACAGGACTAAACCAAGGACTAATCCAGGACCAAAACAGGACTAAACCAAGGACTAAAACAGGACCAAAACGGGACTAAACCAAGGACTAAACCAGGACTAAACCAGGACCAAAACAGGACTAAAACAGGACTATACCAAGGACTAAAACAGGACTATACAAAGGACTAAAACGGGACTAAACCAGGACCAAAACGGGACCAAAACAGGACTAAACCAGACCTTTCTAAAATCTGGTGTGCTGCTTTCAAATGGCCACAAATTCAAATGTTCTCAAGATTTCCATGTGTAAGGCATCGTTGGAAAGCTTAGCATTTACACTTTCAGAATCTGTGAATCTCAAAACGCCTCCGGGACGACTTGTGACTTTTTTTCATGGCCGGGCACAATAGTTATCAATAATAATGATATCATGGCTACAACATTCAAAATCAGTGTCATGTTTTAACCATAGACTTTCTGTAAATGGATGTACTGTAGCTAAAAAAAATTCTAACAATAGTACTTGAACTTCTGAATATTGAAAAGGAGTAGGAAGAAGTGAGACCTTGTCGAGTGCTACCCTTCATCCTGGCCTAGAAACTTATGAGTACTGTATCACTATTTTTGGTAACACTTTTTTTTTAGCCCGTATTCATTTATTGTAAGTGTCACAGTTGAACAGGCTCTTCATAATAATCTAAAGTGTGCAGACGCAAGCTATATCCATTTGCGTGTTAAATTGTTAGTATTTTTAACAAGTTTATAATAAGAAAGGAGGCCAGGAGTGCTTGTGGATCTTGAACGTTAAACAGCCCACCACGTGTTCTTAGACATCGGAGGCACATTGGCCTTCGGTATAATCATTTTATTACAAAGTTTTTTTTATGAATCTGATGAGGATAATTCACTCACAGCATGTTTTTGTTCTGTTGTGTGTAGTTTAAATGCTCCTATGGAATATGTAAGATAGGCTTGTGCTTTCAAATGCAAAAGGTGCAGGTATTTTGATATAAATAAACATCTCACATCAGTTAGCTTATATAATTAGTTCAAGTGCAATCCAATCCAACTTTATTTCTATAGCACATTTTATAAACAGACGGTTTCCAAAGTGCTGCACATAAAATTCAATAGAACTTAATAATAACATTACTAAAATAGCAATAAATAAAGTGATAATAATAAAATAACTAAAAGCAAAAGCAATTATAAAAAAAATAAAAACATTACTAAAAAAGCAATAAATAAAGTGATAATAAAATAACTAAAAACAAAAGCATTTATAAAAACATTACTAAAAAAAGCAAAGGGATAATAATAAAATAACTAAAAACAAAAGCAATTTATAAAAACACAGAGGAGCACACAACTCACGCGGTATTAAAAGCAAGAGAATAAAAGTGGGTCTTAAGACGAGACTTAAAACTCTCGTCTTGCAAATAAGGGATATGGTTAGACTAGTAAAAATAGAAGACACCTTTATTTTGTTAAATGTAGGTTTAAACCATAAAAATGTATTCCTTTTACATAAATTGTCCCTGCAATTTGAATGGAATTTTCTGTATTCATGATTCTTTTTTGTTTAAACTCTCCACTACGTCCTGTTTTTTGTACTTCGTAAAATAAATAAGAGACCACTGCAAAATTATCAGTTTTTCTGATTTTACTACTTATAGGTATGTGTTTGGGCAAAAGGAACATTTTACTACTGACAACATTTCCCCCAAATTCAAATACAAATATTATCGTTTAGAGCATTTATTTGCAGAAAATGACAAATTGCCAAAATAACAAAAAAGATACATGTTTTCAGACCTCAAACAATGCAAAGAAACAAGATCAAATTCATTTTAAAACAGCATAATACTAATGTTTACACTTAAGAAGAGTTCAGAATCGAAATCTTTTTATATGTACTTAAAAGTTGATCATCTGATAACTTTAAGGGCCATTTAATTGAACTGGTAACCCTTGAAGTAGCTTTAAAATGGTTGGTGATCCCTGATATAATTTAAAAAGTTTGATTTTGATACCTTTTGTTGTGAGATGAGCGTCACTGGTGAAAACCACATTCACAGCTGCGTCTGCACTGGTTTAAACTTCACGAAAAAGAGGAGGAAGTGTTTTTGCATTCGTGCAGTTTTCCTTCAGCACTTTGTGGAAGTTCGACCAGAGCTGCAAAAGACACATTTCAGGTACGTCCTATTTGTAGTATTTACAGTATTTCTAAAGTTATCAAATAAAAATGAAGTCTTAAATATAAAAATATGTTCACTTTTCTAACATAAAAATGGATATTGTGTGAAATAAGATACATTTGGTTATTGTTTTTAGGTTGGGTAATTCTTTTGTGAATCCTCATTTGTGTTAGAAACTATATAGAGTATAAATGTAAACATAAAAGTCAATTCAAATTTATAACATCTAAGAATTTTATACATTTTTCCAGATTTGGAGTTAAGAGCATTAGTCACCGTCACTGAGTAATATTGGCAGAAAATTATAGTAAAACGCTATTAAAATTCATATTCAAGTTTACTTTCTCATCAAAATATTTTCATTTGCATTTAGTTAAAAATCCAAAAATGTGGGAATTGACTGAGAAAAGATTGTAATTTGCTGTAATACTCAAAGCTCTTTTTCTTTTCCAGAAATTCAAAAATGAGGAGCACATTGCTGTTTGTTTGGGGTGAGTATTATATTTTTTTTACTACTATCTATTTAAAAAAAAAAAAAAAAAATCAGATCACCAGATAGACAAAGCTTAAAATCATTTGCCAATTCAGAATTTTAATGATCCATAAAACCTCAGGAAAAGTAAGAAGACACTCGTTGGTGACATGAAATGCAAGATTTTAAATATTTTCCACACAACATAACACATTTTAATGACTATTACAGACTAAAGTTAAGGTTAGAGTTTATTTCCAGTGGAGATTTGGAATAATATTTATATTTTTTATATATATATTTTTTGCATAGTAATGTAATAAACTGTAAAAATCCAGTTAGTAAAGTTAATAAAATTGCAGGCAACCCAAATTCAGATATGAAAAGCCCATATCTGGATTTGTATAGGAATAAAAGTTTAATGGAAGTAAAATATAACACAAAACAAAAACATACAGATGATATACTAAAGAGGAGCGTGACAATACTATCAGATATTGCACATTACGCATAAATACAAAAAAGGAACCAAATATTGTATTCATGTTACGCAGGACTATAGTTTCTACAAAAAGTTTTTACTCTTAAAGTTACAACTTCCTCAAAACTAAGTGCAGCAAAGCAAATGTAACCTCACAACCGCCCACGTCTTCCACAGTCGTGATTTTAGTTCTTTTTAAGTTATTTTTTTTTCTTTGCAGTGTTGCTGAGCGCGCTGTGTGCTGCAGAGATCGTGGTCCAAGTCAAATCAGGAGGAACAGCGTCTCTGAAGTGTGGCATCTCAGACTCAGTGTCGGTCTTAAAATGGCTGCGCAGCAATCAGCCCGTCTACACCATCAACCCAAGAACAGGGATGAATTTAAAAGGTGATTCAAATGTGCCTATATTATATTTTAGATTAGTACACCGTAAACAAAACAAAAATACTTAAAATGGCTATATCCGAGTAATTTTGACCTAGTTTCTTAATTTGGCCTAGATAATTTTGAAAGAATTAGAATTTAATTTTCATTTCAATTCAAGTTTATTTAATATGACTCTTACTTGGCGTGCTTAAGCCACAGTATGGCATAAAATGTAAGAAAGTTGCACAGTTTTGCTTTAAAAACACCAAAAAGGATAAATGGTACATCTTGTTATCACACAAAAATCATATGTGGATTCTACTGTCACATTTCTTCCATTTAAATATCTTCAACTACATTTTAAAATCGAAATAATTTGCTTTGGATCATTTATGGAATGAATTTGAATTTCATTTTCAATTCAAGTTTATGTATATAGCACATTTAAAACAACTTGAGAAGACCAAAGAGCTTTACATAAAAGTCAACAAAAAACAGTTTTTCTGATTTTACTACTTATAGGTATGTGTTTGGGCAAAAGGAACATTTTTGTTTGAGTCTATAAACTACTGACAACATTTCCCCCAAATTCCAAATAAAAATATTATCGTTTAGAGCATTTATTTGCAGAAAATGACAAATGGTCAAAATAACAAAAAAGATACATGTTTTCAGACCTCAAACAATGCAAAGAAACAAGATCAAATTCATTTTAAAACAACATAATACTAATGTTTACACTTAAGAAGAGTTCAGAAATCAATATTTGGTGCAGTAACCCTTATTTTTAATCACAGCTTTCATGCGTCTTGGCATGCTCTCCACAAGTCTTTCACATTGTTCTTGGGTGACTTTATCCCACTCCTGGTGCAAGAACTGAAGTAGCTCAGCTTTGTGTTTGTGTTGGAATTCAACAGACGCTGGAATGGAATGGCTGTAATACATGTAGAGATGTTGATTTCAGAAAAAAATGCAGTGGTCTCTTATTTTTTTCCAGCTGTACATATACATTTACATAGAGATGTGGAAAACTACAATAAAACACCAAGTTAACCTGACTAGCTCATATTAAATGCCAGGGAGAAGAGATGAGTTTTCAGTCTAGTCTTAAACTGCGTTACAGACTGAAAGGATCTGACCGGAATTTTATTACAAAAAGCGTGAAGAGTTTATTACAAGAACAATATTTCTAAGTACAGAAAGAAAATTGCACTTATAAAAGATATCGTACACCACTCATGTGTCTTTAATAGGTCAATAAATGATATAGTGATTACAGAAAAAATGTAATTGCTTGAGTTAAAATGACCTCAATTCAATATCATTATCTTGGTTGACTGGTTTAATTGGTTTAACTCAATTTATTAAGTTATTTGCTCTACCTTCTGTAATTTCCAGACTCTATCAGCCCTGTAAATGATAAATATAGATCAACTTTACTGTTAATGTTAATGTTATGTCAGAGCCTAACTTTTGTTTCCTAACTAAAAGGCCCAGGTTGAAACTGCACAAATATTTAAGTTATTTAAAAAAAAAAAAAAAAAACATTTAAACTATTTTTGTGGTATATCTTAAACCTCTTTATGTGACACTTGCAGGTCAAGGGGAAATCGTAAAAAGATGTATTGTGAAAAGTGAGACAGAACTGAAGATTTCTCACGTCACTCCTGGAGACGCTGGACTGTTCACCTGCAAAGTCAAAGACATCGAAGAGCAGCACAGGCTCGTCGTCAGCGCAGGTAAAAACACACAAATGTAGTAAAACTGGGTCTACTTATGTGGTCCTGTTGCGGTCACTTTGACATATCACGGAGTCTAGAAATCTGCCAAAGAGAATAAGTCAGACTGTATAAAATGAGAAATGAAAGTGTCTCAATGTAAGAAAATTGCACGTTTAATACAAGTTATTATCCTGTACATCAGATAAATTCATGTAAAAAATCGAACATAAAAGTACTGCTTAAATCAAGATATAAATTCAGTTTCCAAATCAGGGGTACAGGGACATCTGAGGGTACACAAGCACTTATTGTGTGTACTCAGAATGGTTTCAGAGTTTAAAATAAGTCAAATTTGAGCTGTTAGACAAAAAAAGCAAGCGGTCCACACCTCTGTTTTTGAAGTTTGCTTTATATACGCCGATGTGTTTCAATTCACAACGTAGTCTTCATCATGGCATCAAAGTTTAGTTGAATATATACGTGAACCTGATGACACTGTAGAGGCGAAACGCGTTGTTCGCTCTAACCTAATAAAGAATAAAGAATAAAGTCAAACAAGTGTGCGGAAAACCTTCTCTTTTTTGGAATTGTGGAATGTTCCTGTGTTACCAGCACCTGGAAGCTGTGCATGGACTCTTGAACTTTTGAATACACATATTCTTTGTCATAAATTTGCATCTTTAAATTTAAAATCTTTAAATGTTATGTAGGATTTTGTACATGATATCATTAATTAGAAAAATATAGTAAGAACAGCTCAAGCTCATTTTAAAATTCTTCAGGAAAGATTCATTTCTGTCCTGTGACTTTTTAGTATTGACACCTGCTCCAGTGTTTAGTTTTGATACTAGTTTCAGTATCGATTTGTTTATTTTTTATTTTATTTTATTTATTCTTTTATTTAATAGGGACAGTACAAATTAATGAACATCTACAACATTGCAGTGTAAATACGCCAGATTATAGCAAAATTAAAGTTGATTTCCATCTGTAATCCCTGGGCAGGTGACGCCACAGTAAAAACAACAAAAACAATAACAAGTGACAATAGCAGCAGTTCTACATTAAAAGTGTCCAGTGTTCAGGATCTGATTTTCTGATTTTGACAATGCATGGCTGTGAATAATTAAGGTCCTTGAAATGCATAAGGTAAGTAATGAATTACATTCTACCTCTGCAAACCAGGTCTGTTCACATTTTTAATACAGTAAAAAACAAATCCAGCTCCTTTAACTCGCATTTCCTTTGTGTCCCAGTGTCTGCCGCCCCCTCTGGCCCTCTGGAGAGCGGCAGCAGTGTCGTTCTTCGCTGTGAGGCATTTGGACTTGGTGAGGGTTCGTCGGTGCAATGGCAAGGGCCTGATGGGCGGCGCAATGAGAAGGCGACGGTCACGCTGAGTCACGTGACCACGGAGGACTCAGGCTTGTGGGAGTGTCTGATCACGACCAGTGGGAGAACTATGAGAGACTCGGTAACGATACAAATCAGAGGTGCAATTTATTTTATTGTTTATTTATTTAAAAAGGCAAAAACAGTGGTTACTCAAAGTTCTCAACCTTTTTTTCAAGACAAGCCAGGCCCCCCAACTCCAAATCCTACCCGCATATAGATTCAAGATTCAAAATTCAAGATTGTTTATTTGTCATATGCAGGATCTACACAAGGTCAACAATGCAATGAAATGCTTAGGATCAGAGGAACTGTTGACTCGCTAAGATAGTCGAGAAGTACTAATAGCAGCAATAATAGTACATAGTAAACAGTGTTGCAAAAGTGCAAGGGAAAAGGTAAACAATATAATAAAAAAATATGTAATAAAATACAAAGGTACAGGTAGGATTAAATAAGGTGTAAGAAGAGTACGCACTAAAAGAAAAAAAGTGATTAACTACAAACTTTTATTTACTTCCTTAAATGTTATTAGGTGTATCTAACACACACACACGCACACACACACAGTTTAATTTTTGACAGAATAGGTAAACCCCATTACAACAGAAAAATAATTATGTTAAGATATATTAGTATCTATATGGCTTTCTTTTCTCTTGTGTGTCACCAGGTGTATAAAGTTACACAGCGGTGCTTTAAGTCTTAAAGCACCGCTGTGTATCTTTATAGCCAACAAATAGACTGAAATGAAAGCATGTTTTTGTGTGTGAAAGTTTATTGCACTAAAAAAACACAAATGTGAATCTTAGTTGGCCTACTTAAGCATAAAATGTAAGAAAGTTGCACAGTTTTGCTTTAAAAACACCAAAAAAGGATAAATGTTATGTCTCTGTCACACAAAACTCATTTTAAAATCGATATAATTTGCTTTGGATCATTTATTGTGGTGAAACATATTTTTTTATAATGGAATATAATAGAAATAGATAGAAAATTAACCCTGTGTTTGTGTTTGTGTCTGTTTTTTTTTTCTTTTTTTGCATTTTTTTGATGTTTTCCTGTTCACATGCACACCAAAATCGGACTATAATCTGATTTCTGAACATTTAAGATGTATTAAAATGACACGGAAACTGTAAAGTGTGAGTGTTCAGAGGGACAGTGATAAGGAGGAAATGAAGTGGTTTTGCTGTTTACGTCATTTTAATAATCAGAGTGTGCATCTAACCGCAGCTGCAGTTTTGAATTTCAAGTTAATTTTCATCTTATTTTATTTATTGAAATGTCACTCAGGTTATTGCAAACTCTTCTTTCTTTTTCTTATTTGATTAGAACCGACCCCACTTCGTGAAACGACCACACTGCCCCCTGTCAAAACGGTGACCGTAGACAACGAAACATGTTTAAACTGTGAGTATTCATGAGGTTCACAATGATACAGAATTAGGACTGTTGCCATAGCATTTAACAATTTAAAACGAAATATTTTATCTTTTGAATTGGCAAAACGTCAAAATGTGGCATATAACAGGAAGCAGAAACTCACAAACAGCTGTAAGAGTTTAATTTGAGATTTTTATGGAAACAGTAGTATTATTTTCTTAATAATTATACTTTGCATCTGGTGTCATCAACATTCCTAGAGGTGTGATGCTAACTGCAGGCTCTGCTCTGTCTGAATCTCTGTTACTCAGTTTAGACCAGACCCTGGCATTTCAAGGCCCAGGGGCCAAATACGAGCCGATTCTGACTGGCCCAAGAAAGGTTGCTTGGAATTAAGAAAATAAAACCTACTTTCAAAATTGTACTGATGATCATCTGTCGGACGTGCTTCACATCTCCACCTCAAACATGAACCTGACTTTGATGCACTTGTTAAAGCTCAACAGAGGCTGGATTTCTCTCACTGATCAAGAAAAAAAACACTAAAACATGCTAACTTTGACTTTTTTTCTATACAGTTTGACAGTTGGACAAAAACATTTTGTGACATATCTTGTATTATATTATTTGACAAACAAAGACATTGTGGTGTCTTAATACAAAGTTAAGAAAGTTAAACTCAGAAAGCATTGTGGGGTTAATGTGACTGTTTCACATTTATGATTTTTTTTGAATTATTTTACTGAATAAATTCAGTTTTTGTAAAACCTCACTCTCTCATTACTTAATAATAACACAGAACTTACCAGCTTCTGTGAACAATGCCATTTACTGCTTTCAATGTAGAAATAAAATTAATAACCAGAGTAAATTTCAAAATTTTTGGCCCGGCCCTCACAATATTTTCTCATTTGGCCCCTGGGGAAAAATAATTGCCCACCTCTGGTTTAGACTTTAATCTGATTTTTGTTTTCACATAATCTGATCGGAAAGAACTGATCTTATTTGTGCAATAATATAATAAATACACTTATCAGATAACAGTTTTTCTATCTATCAATATTATATGCCTATTGAATGTTGTGATGTCCAAAGTCAGCTTTAATGTCAATTCCGCCGTATGTGTTCGACATACAGTGAATCGGAATTCCCTTTCTCTCTGGCCAGGCAGTGCACAAAGACCGTTTACAAAATACAATATAAAGACAATACAAAAACTATCTAAGACAAAATCTAAAATCTAAAAGCATGTGCTCTGAAACCCAGCAATATTTTTCATTCTAAATAAACAGGTGTTACAGGTGAGACCAGTTCAGAGGCTACCCCGTCTTCACTCGTCCTGGGACTGAGCTGGTGGGTGTGGGCTGCCCTTGGAAAAGGCTGTGTGGTCGTCCTGCTCTGGGTGTTAATCCTCATCATGTACAACCAGAAAATCAGAAGAAAGGTATCTGCATCTAGATGTTCAACCATGTTATATAAAAACATATAGCTGTATTTTTGCTTTATTCATGCTTGTTTCATTAATCCAATAATCCAAGTCGTGTTCTCTGAGCCTCAAAAATGCTCTGTTCACATTTGGCCCATATTGTTGCATCACAGATAAAACTCTGGACTTTTCCTACCAAGTTTTTAATCCCATAAACCAGGGGTGTCCAAACTATGGCCCAGGGGTCAAATCCGGCCCTCTGACCAATTTTGTTGGCCCCCAGGGATCCTGCTGAATTGTCCCAAATGATCATAAAACCACTGAGCAGTACTTTTTACTTCAAATTCCGGTATCTCTCTCACTGCAACCTCAATAACAACTCACTGCATTATGATACAGACCTAAAATTTGCGTTCTAGGACTTTTAAAGGTCTTGTAGCTCGGTCAAACTCATATAAAATGCATCTATCTGAAAGTCTCACAGTCACCAGCTCTACAGCCCTCCACTATGAATATGTTTGTATATGTGGCCCTGGGTCGAAAAAGTTTGGACAATCTTGCCAAAAACCAGGCATGTCCAAACTCTGGCCCGTGGGCCAGATGCGGCCCTCAGACAAATTTTTCTTGGCCCTCAGGCTTCCAGGCTACCTTGAACAGAACTTTTGACTGCAAGTTTTTGAAAATCTACCTTGATAAGACAATTATTTAATATTTATTGTGTGGTTTTGAGGATCTTAGCATGAATAAAAGACTGATAGCTCATTCTAACGTGTTAAACATGCATATATTTCAATTATTGACTGTCCTGAGCACCAGTCTATGGCCCTCGATCGGCCCTCTGCTTCATCTGTGTTTAGACAACCATCCCCCAGACTCATTCGATGGTGAAACTGTGTTCACAACAAACTCATAGCTCTGTTAGCGTAGCATAAAAACTTTTAATTGTTTACTTTCCTATTCCTGTTGCTGACAGCAGAGGGCGCTCCAGTGCCTGAACGCCTCATTGGAAACAGAGATGTAGTTTATAAAATATATTTTCCAAATGCAGGCATTATTTTAGGTTTAGAGGAGGAGACAGAAAGTATGTTTAAAAGGGACTTAAAGCCACAAGAGTGCACAATATGTCCTTTTAAGTCTTTTCTCACTAAAAATATATTTTCTTTCCCGACAGCGACGGTTCATGAAGATGCAGAAGGCCGCCCTGTTGAAACAAAAGACATACTGCCAGTGTCCAGGGTAAACAATTTTCTATTCTCACCAATAATCAATCACCTCTATTAGTTAAACTCTCTTGTATTAAGTTGTTTTAACTAATTTAGATTTGTTAAGTTGGTAGCTCATGATGTTTATGTTTTAAGATATGTTTATTTTTATATTATCTTTTTTTAAAAATTGTTTTCTGCAACTTACTGCAGTGATTTTGGACTTTTCTTGTGTTATAAGCAGATGTTATGTGAAATATATTTGTATGAGTTTATATAATATAGTATAATATAGTTTATATAATATAGTATAATATAGTTTATATAATATATACAAATGATCATTCTCAATAAACTAGATTTGATATTATATAAAATTGTTTATTGAGAATGATCATATGTGTATATGTAACAAAAATAGTGACAAACATTATACAGTTTGCAAAATGATTATGTTTACATAGATTTATTTAAGTCAAATTTTTTAAATAAACATACAGTAACTAAAAATATGTATATATGTTGAAAAAAAACTTTCTGGTTTAAACCTCATACTACCATGGTTACAAGAAAAAATACAAAATACAAAAATACAATGGACAAAAGTTTTGGAGTTAATAACTAAATTTAAACTTGTCAAAATCTCTAAAATAAGATAAATCTCCCAAGATTTTTTTGCAGTCCATTTTCAATATTCTCCAGGAACTTTAATCACTTTGTCTGAGTGTGACCTTCACATAGACTCGCTCACACTTCATTATTGGGTTTAATTAGTGTGAAAATCTGCTCTAACTTTGTCCTCTTTATCTCAGCCCCACAGCTGTGAAGGGCCAGTGCAGAACCAAGCCCCCCGCTCCTCCTCTGTCGTTGATCTGAGAAGAGCTCCAAAACACACAAGAAAGAAGACAAAAATAGAAGTATAATGTGTATAATGTGTAAATAAAAATTAAGTGTTGCTTTTAAAGGCCCTGCATCGACTCATACAGATATACAGCTCTGGAAAAAAATAAGAGACCATTGCAAAATTATCAGTTTTTCTGATTTGAAGTAGCTCAGCTTTGTGTTTGTGTTGGAATTCAACAGACGCTGGAATGGAATGGCTGTAATACATGTAGAGATGCTGATTTCAGAAAAAAATGCAGTGGTCTCTTATTTTTTTCCAGAGTTGTATATTGTATAAGCAGCTCTTGATGTCAGAATGAGTCAGCTGTGTTCTCTGCATCTTTTGCGTTATTGTTCGATAATTAGGAAGTGCGCCTTAGCATGCCAGTTGTTGTTGTCATCTGGTGAAAGCAGAATTCCACTCTGTCCTCGCTGTGAATAATTAGGATGCTTGGAATAATAATAAATTGAGGAATAACTTTGGATCAGTGTGAAATGAACTTGTTCTGTTTTTCACATTTTAATAAAAATCACAAACAGCCTTTAGGAAAACAGCGTACAAAGTTTTGTTTGTTTTAAACATGTCTGTATTTTTACGTTAGCTTAACTTATTTGTGGGTTAAACATTTTGGTCGACCTTGTTGTGCTGTACAAATAAAGTTAGATTAGATTACATTTGTGGCATAATATGAAATATATATATATAAAGATTTAAATGAATAGTGAGTTTTTCTGTAGGATTTGTAGTAGATTTAGTTACTGCTACTTTCCATCTGCAGTACCTGGGCTAGTGCGCACAACAATTCAATAATGAAACACAATTATAAAAGGTAATTAATTAAAATACAATTTGAATTTCACAACCGTGAGATGTACATAGTCTGTACAGTATTATAGGATTGTGCAATAGAAGTTGGCATGTTTTATTATGTTGGCTTGATACATTCTCTACTTCATAATTCAAATAAAGTTTTCATAAATTGTATGACTCTTCCCTTTGTTGTCTTCACCGTCTTGTCTCCACTGCGATGCTATAGCTTCGCCCAAAATGTACCACAATAATGTTATAGTGGTAATAATCTGTTTTATCTTGCATTTATTTAATTCCAGGTGGTTCATTTCTAAAAAAAAAAAAAATAAAAATTATCTAAAAGAACATGCATTTTTATGATGAGTGGGGTCGCCTCTCGACAGCTCTGACATGTAACTCGGCCTGGAAAAAAATAAGAGACCACTGCAAAATGATCAGTTTTTCTGATTTTACTACTTATAGGTATGTGTTTGGGCAAAAGGAACATTTTTGTTTGAGTTTATAAACTACTGACAACATTTCCCCCAAATTCCAAATAAAAATATTATAATTTAGAGCACTTATTTGCAGAAAATGACGAATTATCAAAATAACAAAAAAGATCCATGTTTTCAGACGTCAAACAATGCAAAGAAACAAGATCAAATTCATTTTAAAACAACATAATACTAATGTTTACACTTAAGAAGAGTTCAGAAATCAATATTTGGTGCAATAACCCTTATTTTTAATCACAGCTTTCATGCGTCTTGGTATGCTCTCCACAAGTCTTTCACATTGTTCTTGGGTGACTTTATTCTACTCCTGGTGCAAGAACTGAAAGTAGCTCAGCTTTGTGTTTGTGTTGGAATTCAACAGACGCTGGAAAGGAATGGCTGTAATACATGTAGAGATGCTGATTTCAGAAACAAAATGCAGTGGTCTCTTAATTTTTTTTCCAGAGCTGTATGTCGTCTATTGGTTATAATGGGATCTCTTTGAATAATGGCCTTTTATACATTGCGTTTCATGATATTTTGTTAGAACATGCACTAGGGTGAAACAATTGTCGTTATAAAAGTCTAAGTTTAGAACTGGTGCAACAGAGCAGGCTACAGGTGTTGAGGTCAAAGGAGCGCACAAGGCGACACAATAAAAACAATACAATAAAATAAAGTACACAAAATATACATTCATAATACGCTTGAGGTACAGTTACTGTTGTTAAAGTTTAAGTTGAATTAGCCCTCTTTGAACTCCATTTAACTCATGACGGGATGGTGCAACAGTTTGTTTCTTCTTTTTTTTTTTTTTTTTTTTTAAGAGGGAGAGAGCGAAACACCTGCTGCAGTTTCAGGCCATCACCGTGACAGAGCTACAGATACACCTGCACTGACAACATCATGTAAGTACTGGGATATTACTACTACTACTACTACTACTGCTACTACTATTACTACTATAACTGTATTTCTGTTGTTAATACTACAGCTATTATACTACATTATACCAATACTATGGTTGCTACTTCTGATGTTGCTACTACTGCTACGACTTCTTAATCTTGCTTCCTAACAGCTGCTTCTTCTACTGCAACTACTTCGAGTACTGCTTATACTTATATTAATACTACAAATGCTACTGAAGAAGTTATGTTGATCATCTCAACTTTTGGAACTTTATTAGTGAAGTATGAGTGTCAATGGTGAGACATTTTCTCTTGTAAAAGCTCAAAACATGGCTAAAATGTGAAAGAGCTGCTAGAGTTTAATAGTTTAAAATAGTACTACTACTACTACTACTACTACTACTACTACTACTACTACAACTACTACAACTGTATTTCTATTAATAATACTACAGCTCTTTTAGTACTACTACCAATACCACAGTTGCTACTTCTGATGCTCCTACTACTGCTACGACTTCTTAAACTTGCTTCCTACCAGCTGCTTCTTCTACTGCAACTACTTCTGTTACTGCTTGTACTTCTATTAATACTACAAATGCTACTAAAGAAGTCTTAAAGAACTTTTGGAACTTTATTAGTGAAGTATGAGTGTCAATGGTGAGACATTTTCTCCTGTAAATGCTCAAAACATGGCTAAAATGTGAAAGAGCTGCTACAGTTTAATAGTTTAAAATACTACTACTACTACTACTACTACTACTACTACTACTACTACTACTACTACTACTACTAAAACTGTATTTCTATTATTAATACTACAGCTATTATACTGCCACTACCAATACTATGGTTGCTACTTCTGATGCTCCTACTACTGCTACGGCTTCTTAAACTTGCTTCCTACCAGCTGCTTCTTCTACTGCAACTACTTCTGTTACTGCAGTTATTTCTATTGCTCCATTAATACTACAAATGCTACTAAAGAAGTCTTTAGCAAGAACTTTTGGAACTTTATTAGTGAGTGGCAACTTTATATGAGACATTTTCTCTTGTAAAAGCTCAAAACATTGCTAAAATATGAAAGAGTTGCTACGCTTTAATAAGACATAGACAAATGTACAACTCTGAAATATTTTCTTTGTATCTGATGTTTAAAACAAGAAAAGTAAAGCAGAAGGAGAATTGCTAAACCAGATTACATGCGTATTTCTTACTTATCATAGACTTTTGGATTAGACACAATTGAACTTAAGATGTTTCTGAGCCCGTGTGTGGAGGAAATCATTCTTGTGGGGCGAAAACAGCAGCTCCACAGACAAAAATGTGACAGAGAATATAGCAAAGAAGCATATTTTGTGTGTTATACTACCCATAGTCCTGCGTCTCGGTCTCAACATTAAGTGAGTTTTTGCAAAACCCTCTATTGTATTCATTTATTTTGTTGTACCTCTTTTAATAGCAGTAAGTCTGACCCATTTGTTTTGAGTTCAGCCTTATCGTTATAATATCAGGCCTATGTATAAAAAAAATAAAATAAACTACTCACCTTACACAAATGAGAATATGAAGTCTATGTATTCTTACTGTTCTTTACTATGACACTTTAAGCTTACGTCTTCATCTTAACTTTTTTAAAAACTTGTACATTATGTGTAAAAAAACTCTGATTGTCAAAACCCTCATTAAAAACAATACTGAGTTGAGTAACGGTAAATATCTTACAAATAATTTCTGCTCCAGCTTAAAACTTTACCTGAGCTTCTTATTAAATTCAATTAAGTTAGTCTGTGTATTTTTGTATGTAGTTTTTAGATGGTTTGAAGAAGTTGATTATACTGATTTCAGTCAGAAACACATTCAAACAAATACATAAATAATAAGAAGTCTCTGTCTTCTGTTTGGGGGCGAAATCACTACTATAAGGTGTAGAATGGAATTTGACATTTGGTTTCAACACATTTTGAAATGTCAAATATACAAAAATAGTAACAAAACTGATTTTGTAATATGCTATAATGGGCTAACCTGATTTGAAATTGGCTATTGCACAGTTGAGTTCATATTCTAGCTTATTTTCAAAAGGGGTTTACTTATGTCGTTTAAGGATGCATTTACTTCAGTTATTGTGTATTGCAAATGTTAAACTTTTACCATGAACACATCTTTAGTTTGTTGATGTACTGATTACAGAATATTACTGTTGATTTACATACAGCTCTACAAAAAAAGTTTTTTTCTGATTTGACTACTGTACTTATAGGTATGTGTTTGGGCAAAAGGAACTTTTTTGTTTGAGTCTATAAACTACTGACAACATTTCCCCCAAATTCCAAATCAAAATATTATCGTTTAGAGCATTTATTTGCAGAAAATGACAAACGGTCAAAATAACAAAAAGATACATGTTTTCTGGCCTCAAACAATGCAAAGAAACAAGATCAAATTCATTTTAAAACAACATAATACTAATGTTTACACTTAAGAAGAGTTCAGAAATCAGTATTTGGTGCAATAGCCCTTATTAGTCTGATATTTAATCACAGCTTTCATGCGTCTTGGCATGCTCTCCACAAGTCTTTCACATTGTTCTTGGGTGACTTTATTCCACTCCTGGTGCAAGAACTGAAGTAGCTCAGCTTTGTGTTTGTGTTGGAATTCAACAGACGCTGGAATAGAATGGCTGTAATACATGTAGAGATGCTGATTTCAGAAAAAAATGCAGTGGTCTTAATTTTTCCAGAGTTGTATTTAAGGCGGTGGTTCCCAGTTCTTTTCCCTTAGTGACCCCAGTTTGAAAAGCTTTTGTGATGTTGGAGGCAAGTTTGAAAATGTAGGTGTACGTCTGTTCTGTTTTCACACACAGTTAAATTGTGTTTATATTAGACAAAAGATAGAGATACTTTATTGATCCAGAGGGAAATTCAAGTTTGGTGCAGCAACATTTACAATCCGCTTATCATATCTTTTATTTTTATCGGAACAGAGTCATCTCAAAGAGCCTTGTAATTTCCCTTTGATGTAAGTGCATAAGGCTGCAGTGATTACTCTAAATTACTGTGATTACTTAAAATATCCCTATTTTTCGTAATTATTCATGCCAAAGAGGTTTTATCAAATCAAAATGGCCAAAAATATGGACAGTTTGTCATTTTTACCAGTAGTCTAATCATAAATTCACCCTCAGTGAGCTTTTTTGGCCGACTTGTTGACCACTATAGAATCACGGTTTAGTTCTGATGGAGACTTGGTTTGGTCTTGGTTCTAGTTCAGTTTTCATAATTTTAGTTTGTTTCAGTTGTGCACAGTTATGCATATCATTTGAGTAAAAAGCAAATTCTATAAGTCAATGGAAAAGGAGCAGGTTTAGTTCTGGTCAAGTCCAATTGTAGTTCTGGTCCAGTTTAGTCTGTGTGTAGTTTGTTTTGGCTGTGTGCGCTAATGTAAATGCACCGCAAACACTGAGTCTCTCACATATTAGAAGGTTTAAGTGCTGTGAATACACTGCTCAGGTCCCATAAAAAAATTAAAAAAAACGCTCTGCTTCATTTGTCTCAACTTAGGCCCTAAAGCCTTATAAGTATCTGCACTAAACTGAATTATTTTGTATATACTGCAGCAGTGTGTTGTGAAAATACTTGAATGGTTTCCTTTTATGAACTGTAAAATGTCACTTTTTATTTCCACTGACATTTCACATGTTTGTGACAGTGTTTAGTAAGAGTTCAGTTATGCTTCTGTCCTCTATATATAATCCATAATGTTCAGTAGTGTATTATGTTTAGGCTAATGTTGACTGCAGTGTAACCCGACTTTATCAATCTGTAAGAATTAGAATTAGAGTTTAGTATGAGTTAGAGATCAGTAAGAGTTAAGTTATATGCTTCCGTCCTCTACTTTATATAATCCACTCTGTTCAGTGGTGTATTATGATTAGGCTAATGTAGACTGCAGTGTAACCCGACTTTATCAATCTGAGGCGGCTCCCATTATTTTCTTTAGGATGACTGTATCTATAGTAACCAGTAATGCCTATATTTTTCCCAAAGATGAAATTGTAAAATTCATGTGCCATTTGTAAAAAGCTAATAGGCATGAGCAAGTGTTACTTCTTATGAAAATTGTCAAAAAGTTCATGAAAGTGATGTATAGTTGGTCACAATTCAGACCGGTGGGCTAATGCCTTCACACAGAGATCTTTGATTAGAATTAGAATGCCTTTTATTGTCACTATTCATATGTATAATTTACATTATACATACTCACAATGAGACTGAAAGCATCTCATCTTCAGTGCAGACTTTTAAGTACGATATAGACAACACAGCAGGATCAGTTTAATGTAAAACACTCTATTTTGACTAGTCTCTCAGATAGTAGATACAATTATTTTTAATGACATTTTAACATTAAAATGCGTATGGTTTTCAGTTTGACAGATTTTGTAATTCTTATAATACAGTGCAATTATTCCTCAAAATAGGAACGATACTGTTCTGTTCTCACTTATATATGAGGGACAGATGGAGTATAATAATTTATAAGAGAACCTTGGATATTCCCCAGACTTGTTTCTATAGTAGCTAGAGGATCATGGATGTTATTCAGCCTTGTCCAAACTTTTTTCATCAAGGGCCACATATGTAAGCACAGACGAAGCAGAGGGCCGATCGAGGGCCAGAGACTGGTGCTCAGTACAATGAATCATTGAAATACAGTGAACTCTCGCTCTATCGCGGTTCACTGTTCGCGGCCTTGCTGAGAGGCCGCGATTTTTTTTTTTAAATGTTTTTTTTTTTCTTTTTTTTTAATAGTGTAACTTTTTTTTTTTATAGTGTAACAATGTGTTCTGCGTCCTGATTGGCTAAGAGACTAGACCAGGACTAAACGTGGACTAAACCAGGTCTAGACCAGAACTAAATCAGGTCTAGACCAGGTCTAAACCAGGTCTAAACCTGGACTGGCCCTGGACTAAACCAGAACTAAACCAGGTCTAGACCAGGTGTAAACTAGGTCTAAACCTGGACTGGCCCTGGACTAAACCAGGACTGGACCAGGTCTAGACCTGGACTAAACCGGGACTAGACCAGGTCTGAACCAGGATTAAAGGAGAAGTAACGTTTTTAACAATTTGAGCCTTATTTCGGTAATAAAACAAGTTGTTTTACTCACCCATAGCACTTTGGTGTCATATGGAGCACTTCTAGTCTACGATTTCGTTTGAAGTAAAAGTGGTCTGTAATCCGAGATTTATCCATAGTTTACAGCTTTGCGTTTCATGTTTGGGTCCCGGGAGCTGAGAGCACACTCCGCACATGCGCACTGGCGTCCTCATTTACTCGAAACTATGGCTAAATCTCGGATTACAGGCCACTTTTGACCAAACGAAATCGTAGACTAAGGCCCTGTCCCCACGACAACATTCCTGTTTTTTTTTTTACCCGGGGTGAAAAAAAGTCTCGTCCAGACACGTGTTGGATCAGAAAACCTTCGCGTCAAGATGAGCACGGAGCGCTGAGTGAAAACGATGTAGTACATATGTCACACCGATAAGTGGCGCTGTAAACCGGAAAGAGCCAGAGCCACCAGTAACGCAGGACTACAAAGAGCACATGCGCAGAAAGTCCTTTCTCTTTCATAAACAAGCAAACACGTGTACTTTAGGGGCCGTCAACACAAGCGAATATATTTTGTCCCCCTGCTCCACCAATGTAGCAGCGACTCACTCCGGTAATGTGAAAATGCTGACCGTCCCTAACATAGACAGATGCCACAGAACAAAGATTTGCGCTGCGTGAGCAGAGTTTTTGCCTATAAATCGATAGTTAGCATTACTTGCTATCGTTTTATTAGATAGACATTAACAAGTAGAACTCTCGTTAACCTTGGGCGTGTTATTTAGGCAAAATGCTTGTTTGGATCTTACTACGGGAATGTTAAACATACTCGGACATTATGTTGGCTTTTCGGCGAGAATATACAACCGGGGACCATCACCAACGGGCAGCTATATATTTTTGTGTGTGATACTGCATGTGCCTGTTTGTAAAAGGTAAATTTTCATTTAATAAAAAAGACAAGAAATGGTTGCTCTTTCTCTTTATTTACAGCACACAACACACTCAAATTGGTATGTGCTCCTCATTGTCCACTATCTGCCTTTCCAGCGATGGGATCTTTCCAGTTTTAAAATACGTGTTTAGCTTTGCATTGGCAAACACCCGTGCGTCGTGCGTACTGCCAGGCCACTTCACAGTAACGTCCATAAACCGGTACCTGTAGTCACACACCGCTTGTATGTTGAGGGGATGTGTCCCATCGATCGATCCCAAACATTGTGGCATGTCATGCACACGGAGGAAGCCCGAAACAAGCTCCTCTGCCTCCGGTTCCGTGAAAGGCGTAATTGTGCATGGTCCTCTGCTGTTGTCGCAATGCATTGCATATGAACAGAGTTTGATGCAGCATTGCCAATAAACTTCCAAAAGTCTGCAAAAGATACTGAAGTCCATTGTCCGCCATGGCTGTTGTTATCTGGTTGTTACCTGCGGAAGGCGCCGGGTTCCACCCTCTGGTCACCGGTCACGTGATGATTACGGCAGCGCGACGTCATCATTTTCTCACCTGCCGCGCTTTTTTGCCGCCCACATTCCAACGCAACGGGGGGCGTTCTCCGACTTCTCCACTCTGGAAGCCGTTTTTGAAAAACTCCGTTCTCGCCCCTAAAAACGCCGGCGCCGTCTGGACGGCAGGCCCAAACGCACCCAAACTTCTCCGTTTCCTCCAAAAAACGTTGTCGTGGGGACAGGGCCTAAGACATCGAGCTTCTATGATTTGAAAAGTGCTAAAGTTTGTGTTATTTGGAGACCGCAAACATGTGCCCTGAGAACTCACATTATGGAGATCGCAAATCTAAAACATCTCTGGAAGTGCTCCATATGACACCAAAGTGCTATGGGTGAGTAAAACAACTTGTTTTATTACCGAAATAAGGCTCAGATTGTAAAAAATGTTACTTCTCCTTTAAATCACTCAGTGCGGCTTTTGCGTTCATTTGTGCGTGTTCGGTTTGTGGCTCGGGTTGAGAGCACGCGGTCCGGGCGCTGCAGTTCTATCTCATGCTCGCAGCCCCGGTGTACGCGCGGCCTCGCGCTGCATTTTCTCATATTTGTCTCTAGTTTTAAACATTCAAACTTTCATAGATTTTCAACAAAATGTATTAATAGTGACGCGTGGGGGGAGACACGGCCCCGGAAGCACCGCCAGATGTGCGAGGAGCACTGCCACAAGTTTAAGTGTTTAAACTAGAGACAAATGTGAGAAAATGTTAAGTCTGAGAAAAGCGTATAATGTGTGTGGTGAGGCATTTACAGCCTTAAAACATGTAGAATAATTTTAAAATATAAAGTTGTCCTACTTCGCGGATTTCTCTTATTGCGGGTAATTTCTGGAACCTAACCCCCGCGATAAACGAGGCATTACTGTATATGCATGTTTAACACGTTAGAATGAGATATCAGTCCTTTATTCATGCTAAGATCCTCAAAATGACACAATAAATATTAAACATTGTTTTATCAAGGTAGATTTTCAAAAATCTTGCAGTCAAAAGTTCTGCTCAAGGTAATTTGGGCCAATTCACCTGGAAGCCTGAGGGCCAAGAAAAATTTGTCTGAGGGCTGCATTTGGCCCATGCGCCATAGTTTGGACATGCCTGCTCTAAAGTGATGTGGCAGTTTTCAAGTTAGCTACCTTTTAGTTTAGTAGAGTTTGGCATTTCCAGAGCTGAATTTATCTAAATGATTCTAGTGAAGGTGTATGGAGTTTAAAAACAAAATGGAACACCTTTGTTTGTGACATGTAAAGTCATAGGAAACATGCTGGTTCTGGGTTAAAGCGTTAATGATCATTTACACCTGTAGGCCATGAGGTGTGTTTAGCTTTTCTCAAGTTATACCGGCACCAGAATCGTATCTTTCTGTTTCTACTTTGGTTGGAAACAGACTTGTGGATAATTCTTGAAACCTGAAACTTGAAACCTTATGTTTTGTTGTTGTTTGGGGTTCATTTAAGAGGGAACCCCTGTGTAGGAGCTGAGCACAAAACCCATGAAGCTGAAACAGTGACTCACGCTCGGTCCTTCAGTTCCACGAGCTTTACAATAATGACACAGAGACGGTGGTGAGTAATGGGACTCCTCAGGGTTTTCTCCAGCACACAAACAACCGGGTGGAAAATGTCATATCTGTAAAATAATAATATGTTATGATACCTCCGTTTTGAGCTAGCCTAAGATTAAACCAATGGAGATTTGATGATACTGGTATTAAACTTATCCTCGATTCAAAAGTGTTCTGTCACAGTGTGAGAAATGCTGATAATGTCTCTCTATGAGCGTTTTGACTATTGCTGCAAATATGGCAGATTTCCACAGTAACATTGTTTTTGAATCAGCACTATAACCACACAAACAGAAAATGTCAGACACCTACAACCTTTGTTTTAGTTGTCCTGTGTTTTAGTAGTTTAAAAATGCCCTGGTTTGACCTGTAAGATGAACACAAAAGCCAATTTGTCTCATAAACCCATTTAAACATGTCATATTTTTGCTCTACAATGTTCTTTAAAAGTTCAAAGTTCAAAGTTCAGCTTTATTGTGAAAAACCATATGTACAGGTTGCACACACAGGATTTAAAATTGCAGCGCTCCCTAGGCTCACAGTGAACATAAAACATCTGATAAACAAGACAATAAACACCATGACTAAAACATCACATATACCCGTAGCAAAAGTACAGTAAACTTGTATATTATACAAATAGGTAAAACACACAATGTGTAGCGTAATAAAACTCAAATGGTGTAATTTAAGCAGCAGTGTCAGTGTCATTTAAGTGTCATTTAAGCAGCAGTGTTAGTGTCATTTACGTGTCATTTAAGCAGCAGTGTAAGTTAAGTGTCATTTATGCCGCAGTGTCAGTGTCATTTAAGTGTAATTTAAGCAGCAGTGTCAGTGTCATTTAAGTGTAATTTAAGCAGCAGTGTCAGTGTCATTTAAGTGTCATTTAAGTGTCATTTAAGCAGCAATGTCAGTGTTATTTGAGTGTCTTTTAAGCAGTAGTGTCAGTGTCATTTAAGTCTAATTTAAGCAGCAGTGTCAGTGTATTTTAAGTGTCTTTTAAGCAGTAGTGTCAGTGTTCTTTATTTGTTTTAGAAGTGCCAACACATATCTTCATACAGTGAAGATTGAGACAGAAGTTGACAGTAGTTGAAATTGGCGTTTTTGTGTTTGGCAACATTAAAATAGTTATTTATTTAGTCATTGTTAAGGACTTTGGACAAGACTATTATATTAAGTGACTCTGCCCTTTAACTGAATGATCGTTTACTCACTTCCCAATCGTCTTGAAGGTGGCTGGTTTGAAACCAAGCAGTGTTTTTTGCATCCTTGGCAAGAAAATTCACCTTCACTGTTCACAACATACCTTGTTGCATGCAACAGGAAGTGCATCTGGCATAAAAAAAATGTACCAATGGACAGTGTGACTTTAGTTTGCTGTAGTGAATCCCTCATTAATCATAGTCTATACACAGCAGGTCTTGAAGAAAAAAAAGTAAAATAAAATACATTTATACATTCAGTTTCTCAATATTTTTACTTATCTCATATTTTAGTACAATTTAAAGGTCTTATATTACGCAAAATTGGCTCTTTTGAGCTTTAAGACATGTTAGAATGCTGTTATCTCCTCAAAAAAGTACCTGGAGTTGGGTTTTGTTTCATTCACACATGTTTGAGTAATCCTTTATTATTAGTCTGTCTACCCCCACTATGGTGGGACACAGCCTTTGTATATAGATAGATAGATAGATTAGTCTGTCTACATCTCCAAAGCTCAGAATGCTCTGTTCTACCTTGCGATGTCATGAAGTGGTAGTTTTCAAGTTAACAGCTCCTTTATACCTTTTGTTTTATACAGATGGGCAAATCCAGGGCTGAAATTATCATGATACATGAAATGACATGTAGTAGCGCATGACATCCCAAAGTGTAACCGAGTGCTTTCAGACAGAGACTCAGACTAAATGTGCAGGATTTGTGTGTTTAAACATGTGTAAATGAAGCATAACACAACTCCAGGTGTTTTTGATAAGAAAAAAATATATATAACATGGATCAGAAAATAGTGTAAAATGGGCTCTTTAATGTTGAATTTGCACATTATTCAGTAAAAAGAAACAAATGTAACCCTAGTTGGTTTACGTTTCTATAGCCCATTGAATCAGGGTTGTGCTGGATGTTGAAACCAGTCAGAAATATCTCAAATAATAAATAAAGGTCAAATAATTTAAATCAAGTGTGTAGAAATAATTAAATCTATAGACATTTTGCATTAAACATTTCTGCCCTGTGAGGCTCAAACATTTGTGTAGCTCAAATGCTTCACACTTGTGTGATGTGAGAGAAGCAGGTGTGGAGGTGTGTAGTGTTGTGTTGTGTGAAAGCGTCACACACAGACTCACAGAACAGGGAACCTCAGAGTGTGTGTCGCCTGTTTGTCCTTGTTGTGGTCGACTGCTCTAAACCAGCTGAGGCTTCCTTTAACTCAGCTCTCAACTCCTCTGTGTGCTAAAGGAATACATTATATTTTAACATTTTATAAGCATATGGAAAACATGAAATATATGAAGAAAGAAAAAAGAGAACTAGCTCAATTTAATATGTATATATTTTACATTTTTTATTAAAATCCTCAAAATATTCACTCTTTGTTTTTGCATAGCTGCAAACCCTTGGCTTTCTCTCAATGAGCTTCATGATGAAGTCTCCTGAAACAGTTTTCACTTCACAGCTGTGCCCTGTCATGAAATGACAAAAGTGCAAACCAGCAATCAAAGAAAAAGCAAAGAAAAAAATAAAATAAAATCTAAAACTAAAAAAGATAAGATAAGATAAGACTTTATTGAGCTCACACAGGAGAAATTCACTTGCCACATTAGCTCCAGGCAGTTTAGTGCGAAGAAAGTTTGAACAAAAAAAAAAAAAATTCCATGTGTGTTCATAGATTTGACGTCTTCAGTGAGAATTTATAGTGTAAATAATTATGGAAATAACCAGTTTCTATCCACCGTTTCCAATTCAGTAAAGTAAGAGGCTACAGTTTTTGCATTTCAACCTACATTTTCTGCCCTGGAAGTATTTTTTACATTCTAAGTGCTGAATTATTGGTTGAATGTTTTATATTCCACTGGTCAATAAGGTGACAGTGACAGATGTGGAGAAACCAGCTGCTCTTTATAGGATACAGATCAGCACAGACAAAATTTAAGATCAAGAAAAAACAATATTATCTATCCTCATCTATGTTATATTTGTCAATTTTAATTGTAACTGTGTAAACCTACAGCCATCTCTCCTGCTCACTAGAAAAGAGCTGTTAGACAACCTCCTCCTGACTGAGTTTTATGATATAGTATGGTTTATAGTTTAGCATGCGTTTATTTGTACAGGGACAGTGCATGACATACATTAACCAAGACAAAAGTCAGTGTAACCTAAGCCCACCCACCTTTTAATTAATTTAACTGTCAGAGGTGATATGAAGCTAAAACTAGGCAAACAATATTTAAGATCAAGAAAAACACTGATCTGAGGCAGTCTGATTAGGATACAGACATTTTATTTGAATACCAACTCATCAAGGACAAGTCTTCATTAGGTTCCGATACACTTGGGGAAATGTGTCTCTGCATTTGACCCATCCTTCAGAACCACTGGGTAACCTGCCAGGAGCAGTGAGCGCTGCAGTACTGCGGACGGGGAACCAGCTCCAGATCTTTGAGCCAAGATTTAGCAAGACTTAATTTGATAATTTTACCTATTTTGAGTTGTGCTTTGTTCCTCGGGTTGTGTTTTGGGTTGATGGGGGTAAACCAGACACAAGGAGAACATGCAAACTCTACAAGAAAGAACCCTCGCCGTGCAGGAGTCAAACCCAGCCCCTGATTCTGAAAAAAATATAACTGTATTGTTGTAAAGAATAATCAAAATAAATTCATCTATTAAAACCAGAATTATTTTAACTAATTCAGATTCATTTTTGCAGTGTGGTGTCTTTTTATTTTTATAAAACCAACTGGCCCGAGCCTCACAGATCAGTGTTTTATTTAAATATGTGGCAGACTATTGCAATGACCTGTATCACATACAGCTCTGGAAAAAAATAAGAGACCACTGCAAAATGATCAGTTTTTCTGATTTTACTACTTACAGGTATGTGTTTGGGCAAAAGGGACATTTTTGTTTGAGTCTATAAACTGCTGACAACATTTCCTCCAAATTCCAAATAAAAATATTATCATTTAGAGCAGAAAATGACAAATGGCCAAAATAACAAAAAGATACATGTTTTCAGACCTCAAAAAAGCAAAGAAACAAGATCAAATTCATTTTAAAACAACATAATACTAATGTTTACACTTACGCAGAGTTCAGAAATCAATATTTGGTGCAATAACCCTTATTTTTAATCACAGCTTTCATGCGTCTTGGCATGCTCTCCACAAGTCTTTCACATTGTTCTTGGGTGACTTTATTCCACTCCTGCTGCAAGAACTGAAGTAGCTCAGCTTTGTGTTTGTGTTGGAATTCAACAGACGCTGGAATGGAATGGCTGTAATACATGTAGAGATGCTGATTTCAGAAAAAAAATGCAGTGGTCTCTTATTTTTTCCAGAGCTGTATATGGATAAGGTAATGTTCATTCTTTATTTGATTTCTTTTCTTTTCTTGAGCAGTATGTTCCCAAAAAAATAAAATCTAGTAAATGTAACAATGCGGCACATCTCTGAATGAGGTTAAAACATAAACAGATGCTCAAACACAGGTGTTCAGGTACAGCACGAAAATGCACTCTTGAGAGCAAAATAAACATTAAAATTATGTTGTAGACAGTGTGCTATAAACCAGGAGACTCCAGCCTTTTTCCTCCAGTGGGCTCCTCTAACAAAACAAAAATATCAGAGCCACGGCGAGCTTTAGATGGTACAGTAAGACGCCTATAAAACATAATAAACCATTATCCAGTTATTAGAGCACAGAGTCAGGCATCAAAATGATTTATACGGGTAATACTGTTTACTGCCAGATCAAATAGTGATTTTTCTGGACTTTTCACATGGAAATAAATACTGCGCCAAATCTGATACATTTATAACCCTAGTTTTTTTCTATAGACACTGGGCTATTGGTGAAAATAAAAGAAATTGAAATCTTTAAATATACATTAAATATCTAATCTAACTGAGTTTTTCACTCTCTACAACCCGTACGTTCAATAGCAAATACTCCTGTTGTCCTGTTTCTGTGCCTTTATTTTTACATTATTAATTCATTCTACCGTTGTGTTCTTGGGCAAGATGCTTCACTCTTTGCCTTTATGTTTACTAAAGTGAATATGAACGGACGTGGGTTCTTAATGTAGTTATTTATTTATTAGAATATTTATATTGTTAAATGGTGTCGTGAAGTTAAACATACAAGACGAGAATGAAAAGGCAATACTTTAACTCTGATAGTTACTAGATAGTAAAACATTTCAATTACAAACACGAATCCACTGCAAACAGAAATGCGTATGTGTATTTGAGTGTCCAGTGGAGAAATGAACAGTGCGATGAATGTGATTATCTGTAAATCTTAAGCAAAATTCACTATATTATCTACAGCTCTGGATAAAAATAAGAGACCACTGCAAAATTATCAGTTTTTCCTGATTTTACTACATATAGGTATGTGTTTCGACAAAAGGAACAAGTCTATAAACTACTGACAACATTTCCCCCAATTTTGAAATAAAAATATTATCGTTTAGAGCATTTATTTGCAGAAAATGACAAATGGTCAAAATAACAAAAAAAAAAATGTTTACACTTACGCAGAATTCAGAAATCAATATTTGGTGCAATAACCCTTATTTTTAATCACAGCTTTCATGTGTCTTGGCATGAAGTCTTTCACGTTGTTCTTGGGTGACTTTATTCCACTCCTGGTGCAAGAACTGAAGTAGCTCAGCTTTGTGTTTGTGTTGGAATTCAACAGACGCTGGAATGGAATGGCTGTAATACATGTAGAGATGCTGATTTCAGGAAAAAAATGCAGTGCTCTCTTATTTTTTTTCCAGAGCTGTACATGTATATTGACTTCTTTTATTATATACTTTAAAGTACATTAGCTGTAGAGTGTCCACGCCCCTTGAATTATTACATGACATAAGTCCCTGTCTCTTGTGGTGTTTTTCAGACCAGTGACACAGGGCGGTGCATCAGAGTCTATACCAGTCTTCACCTGAAACACACCGAACATCAGAAGATCAGAACTTTAGAAGATCAGGGATGGAGGAGGTGAGTCTGGTACCAAATATTTGAACATTATGCTTTAATATTGTACTGTAAATGCTTCTGTGCGTTTTATACTGAAATCATTAAGATGGTGAATCAGTAAACAATTTATTATTTTTTTCTACTATCAAAAATCGAAATAGCTTTTTCTGAGGGATAAATATATATTCATAAATGTGTATATATATTTTTTCTTAAATTCACCATTGTTAATGAAGTGGAGATTCTAAAAAAAGCAAAGTACTAGATGACCGATGGCGATGCACCTATAGATCACTCGATCGGCTGAACAAAAGAAAATCAAAGACACAGAGAGACATTTAGTCTGAGTTACTAATTTTCATGTCTTAGTTATCCTTTTATAGATCACAAACTGAATGTGGAAAGTCACGTACATTTAATTTCATTTAATTTCCTGTATTTTTAGTTGAGCCATTGGTTACACAGTGTAAGAACACCAAACAAAGAAAGCATTTTTAAATAAAATCATAAAAAGTGCTCCGGTTCTGGAAGTAAATTTTCCTTTCATTTTTTTTTCTCCATAGAATTCAAATATTAAGAGTTAATCAGCTAATCAGCTACATGCTAACTAATATCCATAACATGGTTGTTTTAGAGTCCAAAAAGCACACTTAAAATTCAAGATTCTCTGAAATGTTTCGATAAATTTGCAGTTTATAAAGTTTCAGAAACAGACTCTAAATGAAATTATAGGTCTTGTCATTAGTTACCCCATTATGCCTGAGCAAGTTTCCAAACTTTTAATGTTAATCTTTTTCTGAAACGGATCTGGGGGTGGGCGCTCCCTGTTGAGCTCCACACTCAAAGGGAGTAGACAGAAGTAAAGGTTTATTAGAGCCTCAGCGTACCCCATTTCACATGAAACATTTGTATTAACGTGTTTGTTTGGACACATGAAGACATCTCCAACCTGTAGCTCGCCAAGGGATTTATGAATTATACTCACCGTGCTGAAGAACTAATATTTGTTGATTTAAATGCCTGTTACGGTTGTGAATTTATGATTTTGATGCTAACTTTGTGCTAGTAAATAGATAATTGTTTATGTTTTGTTTGTGTCTGACAATCAGTTTCTTGTGACCGCTAAAATGAGCAGCTCTCTGGTATTTTTTTTGTAAAGATACCTCACCGGACAAAAAAAGTTAGAGACCCCTGAGTGTACATCCAATACCAAAACAAAACAAACAAAACAAACAAAAAACAAAACCCAATACATTAAATATCCAGTTTTGATGACATTTTTGTACACACCCCTGGACCTCTAGCCTGCAACTATGCCCTTACGCTGTCACCTTCTTGTATCCATGGAGATAGACCATTTTAATGCCATACTCTGGAATATTCAGGGCCCAGTCAATATCAAAATATCTCCATAGAGACAAACAGGAACTACTGTTGCACATTTATTTTATTTTTATATTTCAATGCACATTCATTTGCACATTTTACTGCACATTTCACTGCTGCATCTTCCATTGCACATTTTGATGCACACTGCACATTTTTGGACATCTGTAAATAGGTATTTATTTATTCTTTGCACTGCTTTTAGATTTTGTCTTAGATAGTTTTTGTATTGTCTTTATATTGTATTTTGTACACTGTCTGTTTTGCACTGCTTGGCCAGAGAGAAACGGAATTTCGATTCACTGTATGTCGAACACATATGGCAGAATTGACAATAAAGTTGACTTTGACTTCTGACTTTGACTTTGAGGTAGCAGACCCTCCACCAGAACTTTTATTTTTTTTATTTATTTATTTTTTTTTTGTTTACGCAAATGACAAATAAACCCTCCAAATAAACGAAATGCCAAGATTCTACTTCAGAGTGACATCAAATATTTCTTTGTTGACTTGTGGTAGACACAGATTTGAACTCAGAGCTCCAAGTCTCTTAAACCACAGTGCGTCTGCCGCTGCGCTGTGGTCTGCTCCTCTCTTCTTCACCTCTCTTCCTCGCCTCTCCTCTTCGCTCGGTGTTTCGTGGAACAGAGGAAGAGGGGGCAGAGGGGGTACGAGGAGGAGCAGGATTCAAATCTGCACCTCAAATCTGTGTGCGATCCCTGTTCTTTAGTCGTGCGCTCTGTAGCCCACCACACTACGCCTCCTCTCGTCTTTCTCTTCTTTTATCTGCTCAAATCTCACTCAATCTAAGACCACCACAAACCAACTACTGCTTCCTGTACTGCACTGGGAGCCCCTTTTAGACTACTGTACTGAGAAATCTAACCACTCACAGTTAACGACGCTGGATATATCACATTATAACAGGCTGGATCTAAATTTCCTGTTATAACATTTACATAGGATTACATTTATTGAATAAATTTTCCCTTACAGTGGTAATTCCTACTCAAGTCAAAAGTTTGGACACACCTCTCATTCAGTGTTTTTTTTTTTGACTACTTTTTACATTTTATACACACACAGAAGACATCAAATACAGCTCCGGAAAAAAAAAAAAAGAGACCACTGCAAAATGATCAGTTTTTCTGATTTTACTACTTACTACTTCCAACCCAACTTAAGTATGTGTTTGGGCAAAATAATTTTTTTTGTTTGAGTCTATAAACTACTGACAACATTTTCCCCAAATTCCAAATAAAAATATTATCGTTTAGAGCATTTATTTGCAGAAAATGACAAATGGTCAAAATAACAAAAAAGATACATGTTTTCACACCTCAAACAATGCAAAGAAACAAGATCAAATTCATTTTAAACCAACATAATACTAATGTTTACACTTAAGAAGAGTTCAGAAATCAATATTTGGTGCAATAACCCTTATTTTTAATCACAGCTTTCATGCGTCTTGGCATGCTCTCCACAAGTCTTTCACATTGTTCTTGGGTGACTTTATTCCACTCCTGGTGCAAGAACTGAAGTAGCTCAGCTTTGTGTTTGTGTTGGAATTCAACAGACGCTGGAATGGAATGGCTGTAATACATGTAGAGATGCTGATTTCAGAAAAAAATGCAGTGGTCTCTTATTTTTTTCCAGAGCTGTTTATTCAGTAAGACAAATGGAATGTAGTGAAATTATGTAGTTAAAAAAAGGGGGTAAATAACACTCCTAAATATATAGTTTATTTTAAATAATTCATATTCAAATTCTCAAATTAGCTACTGTTTGCTTTGTCGAAAAATATTTAGTAGTTTAGAGTTATTTCACTTTTTTTTCTTTACTACATAATTCCATATATCTTGCTTCATATTTGATGTCTTCTGTGTGTGTATAAAATGTATAAAGTAGTAAAAATCAAGAAAAAAAAAAAAGCTCAATGAGAACTGTGTCCAAACTTTTGACTGGTAGTGTATTTTAGCTGTCTTAATTTTTCAGAATTTTGAAACTAAGGCATGGAGTGATACAGCCATTTTGTATCATGGTTATATTATTAAAATTATTGACAGTTTAAAAATGTTATTTGTCATGTACTTACGTTTTTGAGTTCAAGCCGCTATTTCTATTTATACAAGTGAAAACAACTTTGATCTAGAAGAGAACATAAGCTGTAGTGACTTTATTTGCCACAATTTGATGGTATAATGGCAATTGTCATGATTAAACAAAACAGTTTCATTAGGGGCCTTGGCCCCTAATGAAACTGGGGACAAGGCCTGGGGGCCAAGGCCCCCCCGTAGGTGCTAGGCACCTTATAGTGTTTGGTCCTCTACACTTCCCCTGTTTCTCTTAGCCCTTGTGCCCAGTGGTGTTTATTCCCGTGCCCACATCCCCTGATGTGTCTTCTGAGTGTTTTGCGAATGTTGTTGTGGTGTTAATATATGTACCTTGTAATAATAAAAGATTTAAAAAAAAGAAAAAAAAAAAGTGTTTGTACTGCGTTGCCTAGCGACGTTGCCTAGCAACCCTTTTGATCTTTCCTTTGATGTGTCTGGTCTCCTGATTCTTATTATTATTAGGGGCCAACCACCGAAGGTGCTAGGCACCCTCGGTGACAGGTTAGACCCTGTCAGAACAGACACATCAAAGACAGATCAAAGGTTGCTAGGTGCATTGCTAGGCAATTGACAGCGTGTGCACAACAATTTTTGGAATAAATACACTTTCTTTTCACAATCCACTGCCTCCTCTTTATTTCTATCTTTTCAGCACACTCAGCGCCATCTTGTGTTAGGCAGGTGAACTGTAAGAAATGTACAGCAAATGAGCCCCCTAACTGGAAATTGGTTCAGGTTCATACCGCTTTAGCCGGCCACACGGAGTTTGGGGTAGGTTTGCATATGCTGAGAGGAAATATTTTTATGCAAATGAATTGCCCGTATGTCATAGCACCACCATGTGGTAGACAAGGGAACTGTAAAATATGCACGGAAGCTGCTATCGCGCTTTCTATTAACATGACATTTTGTGCAGCTGAAAATACTTTATATGCAGGCGTGGAGAATACCCCCCACCCACCATTGGAATGCACTGAAACTGCTACTATGCTTTAGATTGACATGACATCTTGTGCGGCTGAAAATACTTTGTATTGCTGGCATGGAGCATGCCCCCCCACGCCCATAGGCCGCAGGTGCGAGGGATATTATTTATTCTTCTCAACATGGGAGTCTATGGCAACCCCTAGAACCGTCTGGTAAAAAGTTGTGAAATTTTGCATGCACATTCCAGCCAGTCTCCTCATTACCCACAGCGATTTATAGGCCCCCAGCCCCAACCATCTCGTGCCACCAGCAGGTCAAAGTTGCAGGAATTTTCAGGAATTGCCTAGCAACGCACCTAGCAACCGATCTGTCTTTGATGTGTCTTTGATCTGTTAAACCTTGTTAGACCCTGTTAGACTCTGTTAGACCCTGTCAGGGTCAGATTCTGTTAGACCCTGTCAGACCCTGTTAGACCCTGTCAGACTCTGTTAGACCCTGTCAGATTCTGTTAGACCCTGTTAGACCCTGTCAGACCCTGTCAGACCCTGTTAAACCTTGTTAGACCCTGTTAGACGAGCTGTGCGGAGTTGTGGAGCATGTCTTCAACATGAGCCTTAAGCTGAGGGTGGTGCCACAACTCTGGAAGACCTCCTGTGTGGTACCAGTGCCTAAGACACCGCACGCTAAAGACCTCAGCAGCTTCAGGCCGGTGGCTCTAACATCCCACCTGATGAAGACACTGGAGAGACTAGTCCTTGGCCACCTCCGCTCCACCGTGAGCTCAGCGATGGACCCGCTGCAGTTTGCGTACCAGCCTGGCATCGGAGTGGAGGATGCCGTCATCTACCTGCTGCATCGCTCACTGTCTCACCTGGAGAACCCCGGCAGCACTGTGAGGATTCTCTTCTTTGACTTCTCCAGTGCTTTCAACACCATCCAGCCACTGCTCCTCAGGGACAAACTGGAGACCGCCGGTGTGGACTGTGACCTGGCAGACTGGATCCTGGACTACCTCACAAACCGGCCCCAGTTTGTGAGAGCCAAGAACTGTGTGTCTGACCTCCTGACCTGCAGTGTGGGGGCGCCCCAGGGCACTGTCCTCGCGCCCTTTCTTTTCACCCTCTACACTGCAGACTTCAGACACAACACGGACAGCTGTGTCCTGCAGAAGTTCTCTGATGACTCTGCCATCATTGGTCTCATCAAGGATGACGATGATGGGGAGTACAGAGGACTAATACAGGACTTTGTGGACTGGAGTCAGCGGAACCACCTCATCATCAATGCAGGGAAGACCAAGGAGATGGTGGTGGACTTCCGCAGACGCCACTCTACTGCCCCCTCAGTGAACATCCAGGGAAGGGACATTGAGAGAGTGGACTCTTACAAGTACCTGGGTGTTCATCTGAACAATAAGCTGGACTGCACTCATAACACAGACGCACTGTACAGGAAGGGCCAGAGTCGGCTCTATCTCCTGAGGAGACTACGGTCCTTTGGAGTGAGAGGGCCACTCCTGAAGACCTTCTATGACTCTGTGGTGGCATCAGCCATCCTGTACGGTGTGGTCTGCTGGAGCAGCAGCATCACAGAGAGGGAGAAGAAGAGGCTGGACAAGGTCATCAAGAAGTCCAGCTCTGTCCTGGGCTGTCCTCTGGACTCAGTGCAGAAGGTGGGGGACAAGAGGGTCCTGGCTAAGGTCACCTCTATGCTGGACCATGAGTCTCACCCCCTGCAGGATGCTCTGTCTGCTCTGGAGAGCAGCATCAGTGACAGACTGATTCACCCTCGCTGTGTGAAGGAGAGGTTTCGCAGGTCTTTCCTTCCTGCTGCTGTCAGACTGTACAACGAACACTGTTAACATGTCATTCAACGTATCTGCACTTACAAATATTCAACTATAATCCAGAGTCTATTTTTAGGTCTAGTTTTAAATTATCCTAGGCCATTATTTATTTATTTATTTATTATATTGTTCTGTTGCATGTTACTTTTTCGTGCTGTTCTTGATCTGTGCGTTGCAACACTGGAATTTCCCCACTGTGGGACTAATAAAGGCATATCTTATCTTATCTTATCTTATCTTAAACCCTGTTTCTGAGTCTGACAGGGTCTAACTACCTTGTTAGACCCTGTCAGACCCTGTCAGACCCTGTCAGACCCTGTTAGACCCTGTCAGACCCTGTTAGACCCTGTTAGACCTTGTTAGACCCTGTCAGACTCTGTTAGACCCTGTCAGACCCTGTTAAACCTTGTTAGAACCTGTTAAACCCTGTTTCTGAGTCTGACAGGGTCTAACTACCCTGATAGACCCTGTCAGACTCTGTTAGACCCTGTCAGACCCTGCATGCGGCCTACATGCTGAGGCTTACATGCACCTTTGGTGCTTTGCCCCACATTGCTGCTTGCAGCTATATTTTTTAATAGCGATTTGTCTAATGTCCCATAGGCTGTGACCATTTTAGAGGCACCAAAAGTATATTTAAGTGTATTTATATGTGATTTTTATGATTTATTTGTTTATATATTGCTCGCTAATTCATCATAATGGCACAAAGGCTTCATAAAATACAATATTTAGCACATTTATCTCAAGACATTGCAGCCAATATACTACTTTTTGTTATTTTATTACACAGACAGGTCACATGGGGATTTTACAGATTTTTATTCCAGATTCTTTTCTGATGCAGCCTACGCTCAAATACCCAGACAAAGACTACTGTTGTACTGAACAACAAGTTAAATCAACTGTTTTTGTCTGCCTGTTATGAGCAAAAAGTGTATTCATGTAAAAAGCAAAAAGTATGTTAAATATTCTTTCATTCATTTCAGGTCAAGATGAGTTACTTTCAACTATTTTTCCTGTTTTGCTTTCTCGGCCTTCATGCTGCAGGTAAGAAGACGGCACTGGACATGATATTTTGTTAATATTATTGTTTTAAAAATGGTATTTGAGTTAAAGGTGCATTGTGTAACTTTTCTGTTGGAGGGTCTGCTTGTCTCCATGGTGACATTATTGCTTTGCCTGGGATGTTCCACAGTATGTAATTAAACAAATATATCTTGTTTTTATTCAATTGCAGGTGTTTTGTCCCCCCACAAAATCACTGCAGTAACATGCATTATTTCTGTGAGTGGGGAGTACGTCTCCACAGATCTGACTTGTAACTTGCTTTGGCCTTTGTCTCCATGGAGATAGTTAAATTAAATGCCGTACTGTAGAACATTTCAGGAAAAAAATAAAAAATAAAAAACATGGAGTCAAGCAGATGGCAGAACAATAATTGTGCAAATCTTACATTGGTGATTAATTTATTTTCGATTGATTTGTGATTTATCTTTATATGTATGTTAAAATTATTTGTTTTTTTAGTGGTAGAGGAGCATATTTACGCTCCACTTGGAGATAAAGTTCGACTGAACACAAATTATGGAACAGACAAGTATTTTAACTGGTACGTCGGTGATGAACAGGTGGCTTGGTCTAATCCTTCTGGAGGGAAAAATATAAAGAATGGTAAAAAACGCTGATGTAAATTGTGTACGTAATGATTCTATATTTAATTCTAATTCTGGATTTTTAAACATTTTTAAACAGAATGGAAAGCTCGTTTGAGCTGGGACTCTACCAGCATTAGTGTGCTGGTCGTAAAGACCCTGACCCAGAAGGACTTTGTGGTCTTCACCTGCAAAGTCAAGGACAAGTACAAAGAACTGCACACGCAGTCTTTTAAACTGATTCAACTCAATGGTAAGACACAAAACACTCAAAACAAAACATGTCGCTGTCTTATATGACCACTTAAAGCCACAGTATGTAATTTTTTAGCAAAAAAAAAAAAAAAGACTGAGGACAACAATGTTTTTTCTTCGTTTTGGTTGGTTTTATTGCACAAAAAATGTAGAAAAAAACTTGTGTCCTCTCTGTGAGCAGGCTTGCCTCTCCTCAAACCTGACTCGTATTGCTTATTATTTTTTACTATATTATAGCTATATTTTAGTTATTATTATTTAGTGTCTATACTCTAGTTATTACTATTATTATCTAGTGTTTTATGTTTGCACCTTATCACCGAGACAAGTTCCTAGTTTTGTGAACTCTGTTCACTTGACAATGGCAATAAAAATCTTTCTGATTCTGATTCTGATTTGGTGATCCTCCTCCTGTTTGTTTCCATGCAACATATCTCTCGCAATGGAGAATGTTCTGAAGTGTGGCTTTAACTTTTTCCATGGAATCATGAGGGTGACATGTCATCTCCACAAAGTTACTGTACCACTAAAGGGCACTCACATTTTATTTATGTATTTATTAGCAGAAAGAAGAACAGTCTTATGTTATCTACCTCTTTTTCCAGTTAATACTAAAACATTACATTATAACATTACACAGTACATTTCTATGTAACCCTAGAGCACCATCGCCGGGTGATTTTCACCTGAGCAAAAGCATTTACATGATTTTCAATATGTTGCATTTTTCTGAGTGTCATGGGTCCCTGGAGAGCTTCACCATTGTTTTTGACATCTTTGAAGATGTAGGTGTTTCCCTACCCCAAAGCTCACTTTTTCCTACAGGCTTTCGGGTGATTTTCACCCGGCAACAGTGAAAGAGGAATGTAAGAATGTAATGAACTTAATGTAAAACAGTGCTTCTCAAATAGTGGGGCGGGCCCCCCTGGGGGGGCGTGGCGTGATGCCAGGGGGGGCTCGTATGACCCTGGGAAACATGTTTTTTTGCTGTACTGTACTAGAACTAAGTGTAATTGCACATCAACAACAGTAGTTGGCAGTGGCGTTCTCACATGCGATTTACGCACAGTCTCACCATTAACAAAACATCCTCTGTCACAGAAAAAACACGTATATTCCACTGAGTCGTGTCCTTTAGTCCGACAGAAGCTGACGCATCAGTGGCACAAGGAGAAAGCGTTTTTTTTTCAGTACTTTTAGCTTATGCAAATGAGGTGGTTTTAAGTTTCATTTCTGTAAAATGTAAACAAATGTGCGCAAAGCATTAAAAACACATTAATATTTGGATCCTCAGTGCAGTCTTTGTTGTAAGTTTCTTTCTTTTTTTTGTTTATAATGTTAATAAAAGGATACAATGGTGTTCTCATAACAATTTTCTAGACAAATAATACTATTTATAGCTGCGCACAGGAAGGGGGGCGTGAAATTTTTTCTTCTTCCTAGGGGGGGCGTCACAGAAAATAATTGAGAAGCACTGATGTAAAAGGATGTAAGGAATAGGTAAGTAAGAGTGGTCCTGGAATGTGTATCTATCCTTATTTAGTGCAGTGGTTATGAATAAATATCACAAAGTGGTAATTTCAAAGGGAATTCTTATGGTGAAAACAATATTTTAGTCAACTGGTCATTTTTACCAACTGAAAAAATACTATTTTTTGTTCCTTTCTCCTGCAATTGTTCGTGTGTCGAGGAGTCTTTGCTTCACCAGGGAAATCTCACATGTCCCAGGAATGGGTGGAACAAAGTCCAAGTTTCCAGTATTATTTATTTATTTATTTTATTTTTTATTATTATTATTATTATTATTATTATTATTATTATTATTATTATTATTATTATTTTTAAGGATTTTTTTTTGTTCTCAAATTCCTAATTTTTCAGTAATTTTAGAGCATGTTTTTAGGGTCTTCCTATGTTTTTTTTCTTTTCATTTTGTTACACATACCACAGTTGAAAATAAAAGAAAACCACTCTATTTTATCATGTGTTGTCATATTTTGATCTATTTTTTATGAGAAGTATTTTTTGTTGGGTATTATATCGGGGAAAAAATTACCTGACAAAAGTGATGCTGTTACTTTTTATAGCGAAATGTTCTAGGGTTAAATCATAAACATACCTTATTTTATTCATTGCAAATCAATATTATTTTACTGCAAAAGTGTTATTTTATAGTATTAGAGTATTTCAAATGTAAGATGATTAACCCTTTGTTCTGTTTTATCCAGTGACTGTGGAGCCAGCAGTGTTGATTCCAGGAGAATTTTTGTCCCTGAGCTACAGTGTTCCAAACCCATACTCTCCTAAAATCCACTGGGTTGATCCACAAGGACAGAAGACTGTGAAGGGCAGAACCAGAGTCCAGGCAGCAGCTGCACACAGCGGACAGTGGACCTACATCGTCTTTGAGGGGGAGAGAGAGGGAGGAAGAGGGAACGTTAAAGTGACTGTGATTGGTGAGTTCATGTTTGGTGTTTTCATCTTAATCGATGGACTGAACCAGGACTAAACCCAGGGATAAACCAGCAAGTCCTATATACAAGGCAAGTTTCAGATAAAAGTAATCAGGTTCAGTATTTGTGGTTTCACCTTTTGGATATTTCATGACAAAGTACAATTTAATCAACAGGGAAAACTGTCTCTTAACCCCATCTGGGAGTATGGCGTTATCACATTGTAAAATCCGAAAAACACAATTGCACTGCCCTGGGGTGTTGACAGAAGTGAAGCTACCAGACTGTTTCATCAAGTGTCTTGCCTAAGGACACAACAACAGTTTGCCCCAGAGTCACTGCTGCCCCACTGTGGCAGCTGGTATTCCCAGTGGTGTCCCATCCAAGTCAGTCGTACTGGTATTGCCTAAATCAGGACTAAACTAGAACAATCAGGACTAAACTAGAACAAAACTAGTACATAAACTCTTCAGCCTCCTGCCCTCGGGGAGTAGGTACCAGAGTCTCCGGACCCACTCCACCAGACTGTCAAACAGCTTCATCCACCAGGCTGTCAGGAAGCTGAACTCTCACCTTACCCGACTCCCACAAAAAACAAACAAACAAACAAACAAACAAAAAAAAACACTCTAAGCACTTTAAAAACTGCTGCTAAGAACTACTTTTTTGAAAATCCTTTTTTTAAATTACTTTTTTAATCTTTATTTTTCAATGCATATCTATTGCACATTTTGGACATCTGAAAATAGCTATTTATTTATTCTTTGCACTACTTTTAGATATTGTCTTAGATAGTTTTTTTTAATTGTCTTATATTGTATTTTGTCCACTCTGTTTTTTGCACTGCTTGGCCAGAGAGAAACGGAATTTTGTTTCACTGTATGTCGAACACATATGGCAGAATTGACAGTAAAGTTGACTTTAACTTTGACTAAACAAGGATTAAATGTTGATTAACCAGGAATAACCAGCACTGAGACTAAGCTACTACAGGTGTAAACCCCATGTAAAATATAGCTGCAAGCAGCAATGTGGGGCCAAGCAGTGACCCAGCCTAATTTGATGACGAACGTTTTTGAAAATCGGACTTACGGTTCAAAAGTTACAAGCAGAAATGTCCCTCAAAAGATCAAAGATCTTTGATGTAGCCAAATCAATTCACGGGCATTGTGTGGTCAGT
>JAVJIX010000002.1:2945000-2985000 GCA_036785185.1 Paratrypauchen microcephalus | reverse complement strand
TCTTGGCTTAGTCCTGGTTTAGACCTGGTTTAGTCCTGGTTTAGACCTGGTTTAGACCCGGTTTGGATCTTTTTTAGTCTTAGCTTAGTCCTGGTTTAGACCTGGTTTAGACCTGGTTTTGTCCTGGTTTAGACCTGGTTTAGTCCTGGTTTAGTCCCAGTTTAGTCCTGGCTTAGTCCTGGTTTAGACCTGGTTTAGTCCTGGCTTAGTCTTGGTTTAGACCTGGTTTAGTTTTGGTTTAGTCCTGGTTTAGTCCTGGTTTAGTCCCGGTTTAGTCCTGGTTTAGACCCGGTTTAGATCTGGTTTAGTCTTGGCTTAGTCCTGGTTTAGACCTGGTTTAGTCCTGGTTTAGACCTGGTTCAGTCCTGGTTTAGTGCCGGGTTAGTCCCAGTTTAGTCCTGGTTTAGACCTGGTTTAGTCCTGGTTTAGACCTGGTTTAGTCTTGACTTAGTCTTGGTTTAGACCTGGTTTAGTCTTGGCTTAGACCCGGTTTAGATCTGGTTTAGTCTTGGCTTAGTCCTGGTTTAGTCCTGGTTTAGACCTGGTTTAGTCCTGGTTTAGTGCCGGGTTAGTCCCGGTTAGTCTTAGACCCAGTTTAGATCTGTTTAGTCTTGGCTTAGTCCTGGTTTAGGCCTGGTTTAGTCCTGGTTTAGACCTGGTTTAGTCCTGGTTTAGTGCCGGGTTAGTCCCGGTTTAGTTCTGGTTTAGTCCCAGTTTAATCCTGGTTTAGACCCGGTTTAGTCCTGGTTTAGTCTTGGCTTAGTACTGGTTTAGACCTGGTTTAGTCCTGGTTTAGTCCTGGTTTAGTCCTGGCTTAGTCCTGGTTTAGTCCTGTTTTAGTCCTGTTTTGGTTTAGTCCTGGTTTAGTCTCGGTTTAGTCCTGGTTTAGACCCGGTTTAGATCTGGGGTTTAGTCTTGGCTTAGTCCTGGTTTAGTCCTGGTTTAGACCTGGTTTAGTCCTGGTTTAGTGCCGGGTTAGTCCCGGTTTAGTCCTGGTTTAGTCCCAGTTTAATCCTGGTGTAGACCCGGTTTAGTCCTGGTTTAGTCTTGGCTTAGTACTGGTTTAGACCTGGTTTAGTCCTGGTTTAGTCCTGGCTTAGTCCTGGTTTAGTCCTGTTTTAGTCCTGTTTTGGTTTAGTCCTGGTTTAGTCTCGGTTTAGTCCTGGTTTAGACCCGGTTTAGATCTGGGGTTTAGTCTTGGCTTAGTCCTGGGTTAGTCCCGGTTTAGTCCTGGTTTAGACCTGGTTTAGTCCTGGTTTAGTCCTGGTTTAGACCTGGTTTAGACCTGGTTTAGTCTTGGCTTAGTCTTGGTTTAGTCGTGGTTTAGTCCCTGTTTAATCCTGGTTGAGACCCGGTTTAGTCCTGGTTTAGTCTTGCTTAGTCCTGGTTTAGTCCTGGCTTAGACCTGGTTTAGACCTGGTTTAGTCTTGGACTCGATATGAATGTGCACTACACAGAAAGTAATTGGGAAAAGCATCGAGCAAATTAATTCCTTTTGGCCGAAATCTTTCTCTGGCGACGTTAGCCTCCAGTCTAACGCGGAGTAGCTGCAGCTGCGCGCGGCGGTCAGTGCTGACAGACTCGGCTGGGTGACCAGGAAAACGCTTTCCATCACTTATTTTAGTCTCTGGACTGTGGGGAGATGCCCAAGTTTGACCTGGGGGTGGCATATCCCTTTAACGTAGCAAGTTAAGGATTCTTATTCTCTTGGAAATGCCGCGTAAATATCACGCGGCTCGCTCACAGCCGATCGGCCTCACAGCTGATCGCTCAACTCGAGTACTGGTGTGCAAGTGACTTTTTTTCGCTGAAACCGCGCGGTGCCTGCATTAACTTACCGATTTTCTGGGCACAGAAGCGCTGTGAACAGTGGCTATAGATTTGAATTGCTTAAAAAAATTTCAGCGTGAGAAATACCATGTGGCGTGTGAGCGTGTGAACACGTCGAATTGCGTGTGTCACATTCTCAAAGCGTGAGAGTTGAGAGCCCTGTATCTGTCTTCTTCATGTCTTCTGCATGTCTCTAAACTGTAGAAGTCACAAGGAAAAAAAAAAGTTTAATGAATGAGAGTGCATGTCTAAACTTTTGTCTGATAGTGTATGCGTTTTCACTACTTTCTACATTTGATATACATACTACTATTCTGCCTCCAGTAGTGTTTAGGAACTAGCTTTACAGATAGCGAACAGTTTCTCCAATAAACACCCAGAAAGCCTCTGCTGTTTTTACAGAAGAGTTGACTGTAAAACTGTAACTGACAAAAATAAAGATCAATAAAGTCACTTCTTCTTCTTCTTCTCAATACATATTACAATTATGTTTTCACATTCAAATGAACAGAGGATATGTAGAGCTACATAAAACAATGTTGAGCAGCGTAATACAATTTAATATAATGCACAACAATAGCTTAACAATAGAGCGTTTTCACGAACCTGGAAAAACAGGATGATTACCCGTATGTGCGGCCATCATGGATGCATTACGCACTCAAAATTACATGTGTTTAGATACCAACCATGCAGAAAAAAAATCTAAATTTGGCAAGAAACCTTCCAGGTCGGAATCCAAAAGTTCTGACACAGTTGACCAGCTGTATAGGGAGAAGCTGGATGCCAAAGAAAAGAAGCGTTATATGAAAAAACTCAAATTAATTGGGTAAGTATGAGATGGATTCAAGTTTGTTCAGTGACAGTGGCATTTGTTGATTCTGCTGCTATAAGCTCTCCCAACATTGTAAACTACCTGGTCTTCTTCCCAAGCCCTTATACAGCACAAGACCTTCAGAGCTCTAAAGGTCTGGAGGCAACAACCAGTTTGTTTGTAGCTGGTACGATAGGATAAAATTCGGAAAACTGGAGACAAGCATATTGTGATGGCAAAGGTAGGCATACTTATATCTAGTAGACCCACATGTGTAATGTGTTAATTACTAGTATATTACTTTTTATTATTTACATTTTGCAAAGATACGACTACCGGCTAAGATACAGCTAAGATACGGCTAAGATACGGCTAAGATACGGCTGCGAAATGAGCTGAGCATATGCGAATGTTGTCGTGATTTCTTCCATCCAAGTTCTGTTTGAGACTGGCGAGCCACAATCTCCTTTCCTTTGATAATTGCTGTCTGTTTACCCTGGTTTAGTCCTGGTTTAGTTCTGGTTTAGTCCTGGTTTAGTTCTGGTTTAGTCCTGGTTGGTCACTACTTTAGGTAAACGATAGAACTGCAGGTATTTTTCTCTGTCCGATCTATTGTGACAGCCTAGGACCCGACAATAGTTGACCATTTTGCTTTTTTTTTTCAACTTTGCGGCATAAGGGCACTGTTCATGGTGTTTCAAATATCTCCAAGATGGTGGGCTTCCGGATTATGACGTCACGTGAAAATGCTCTATTGTTGAACTTCCTAAAACCATCTATAAAACAAGCGGTTAGCATGATGCTAACATTAATGGGAATCCCCATAGGCATGCTAGCTCCATTAGCGTCCTACATTTTAGCTTGAATTTGAAGCGTAAAACAACTTAAAGTACCTCATAAAAGTTTACAGAGTGAAATAATATCTTCTAACACCACAATACTTACAGATATTTTCATGGGCCAGATGACAGTTTACAGGATTTAAACACTGGCAAATAGGGTTGCCAACCGTCCCTTGAAAAACGGAATCGTCCCGTATTCAGAAACAAAAGTACACATCCCGTATTGAGCTGAAAAGGGACGCACTTTGTCCCGTATTACCATGTGAATCAAAAATAGTGTCTAAAACAGTGCCCAATACATCGATCACCATCTACCAGTCGATCGGTGTCCAGTCTTGGTCTCGAGATAATTGTGATTATATTTCATTACGGCCACTGCCTTTAGCAATAAACTTTTACCGTGTTTTTCGCACTACAGCCCGTGCGCTTGTCTGGAAAATGTGGAAACCACGTCAGTGCGCCGGTCCTCGCCTTTTCATGCTCTCTCTCCTCCCTGCTCATAGCGCACGCAAGCTCCCTCCTCAATGCGCTCTGATTAGAAGTGCAAGACTAAATGCAAAGCAAAAACGAATCTAAATTTATGTTACAGCGTCCGCACAGAGCAGGTCTACAGCACAGAGCAGGTCTACAGCGACATGTGAACTTTGCATGCCCCGGACCCTCCTAGCTTTTCGATGACTTTCAGCTTTTTTCCATTACTGGTCACTTTCATCCCTGTTTATACAGGTTTAAGTTAAGCAGGACATACATTTAATTTATTCTGTTAATTTTGTTATTTAGTATTAAAAATAAATTGATGATAAGTATTCATTTTCCCTGTGTTCATATCACTCAGATATGCATCTAATTCAATTCCGGTTTGAGTCAAATAGTTAAAAAAAAATCGCTTCACACATACAAAAAAGGCTAAAAAGATTCACTACACCACAAAGGGTGAAGGCAATCGAGCCGGCTGGAGTTGGCAACCCTACTGGCAAGTAACAGAATAGTTGAAAAGTCTAGAACAATATGGCGCCTAAGGTAGCTCAGAGTGGACAAAACAGAAACTCAAAACAAAAATATTCTTTCTCCACTGGGGCAAAACACATACAGAAAACATCAAATACGTTACTGCTTTTCCTTGAATGTTTCACATGCCATTAAACGTGCCATTAAATCTCCATGGAGACAAGCAGGTTATTATATATGAATATTTTTGTACATGTAATTCCATGTTAAGTACAAAGACCACAAACCAAATCCTCTGCTTTTACTGCTTTTGCACAACAGGTGGTTCTACAACTACTCCGTTCACAGTTGTATTGAAACAGACATGGTAAATGTGACCATTGAAACAGACATGCATAAGGATAGCACTAAGCGTATGTGGAGCAGAGCAGCTGTAGGAGGATGTGATCAGACTCGTCAGGTTGGTTTGCATAATGAGTGTGACACAGGCCCTGCTGTACACTGCCACAGGACATCACAGAGGCGCAGGGGAGTATAGCCTCATTTAGAACACTCACTGCTCCTTCCCTCTCTGCAAACATCAAAACCCAATCAGATCTACAGCCACACTTTGATCTTACAAAGAAGAAGTAGGCCTTTATTAAGAAAGAAAAAAAAGCATGTTAATTTTTGCTTTTATTGTGTATTTAATTAGGTATAACCGATGGTGGAAGGTAACAAGATTGTACAAAAGTAAAAGTACAATACTCAAAGGTGCATATAACTTTTTGACTTTTGAGGGTTTGTCACCTGCTTGATTCTATGGATATGTCATTTCTCTGCCTGGAATGTTCCACAGTATGACATTAAACAGATCTACCTTACATTTATTCAATTACAGGTTGTTTATAGCTCACAAATACCTGGAAAAATAGGCATTCTGACTGTGAGCGGGGTCGCCTCACCACAGATCTGACCTGTAACTTGGTCTGGTTTGAATGAAGATGAATGGTGTAATGGTTTAATGCCATGCTGTGAAACATACCAAACAAAGCAATAATATCTCCATGGAGAAAAGCATTTGACAGATCGTCCTCTAGGAAAGTTACACAACGCACCATTAAATAAAAATTTTAGGTATCTGTACTTTACTTAAGTAAATTTTACAGTGGATACTTTTTACTTTTACTTTTCTACATTTGAGAGCATGTATCTGTACTTTCTACTCCACTACATTTTAGGTCTGGACAGAAAAGTGAAAAGTTCTTTATGTTTTGAGACCTGCTGAAATGGCAGAGACTTGTTTTTAGCACATTTAATTTGAGTTATTGTGATCTGAGCGGCAGATCTGTTTGGACTGTTGCCCCCGCGACCCGGACCATGGATGAAGCAGAAGAAAATGAATGAAATTAATGAATAATTTGAGTTAACATCCCAACTTCAAGCAACCCAGTTGTACAAAAACGGCTACAAAAATTAAGAAAATCACTATTGAATCATTTAAAATCAGCTAAATTCTTTATAAAAATCACTATCATTTGATGCTTTAATTGTTCAAAAAATTACTTTTGACTCTAAAAGTCAGTTTTTAAACAGGTATTTTAGTAATTTACGCAGAAGGAGATTTTTTCATGTGATACTTTTCATGTACTTTTTCATGTAATCTTTTGCCCCTATGTAACAAAATTGAATACTTCATCCAACACTGGGTATAAAATGTCAGCAGGTAAGAATAGTTATGACCGATTTCTTTATCCTGTGTAAAAACTGTATGAATTAGTAGGATTTTCATATGGTAGTGGTCAGTGAGTCAGTCTTATTCTCTTTTGGGTGCCATTTTGAGGACTTCTGACTATTTAACTGTCCTATATTAAGCAAAATTGACTCCTGTGAATGGAGCCATGTTATAATGTTACATCATCAAAAACATACCTGGAGTTGTATTTTGTTTCATTCACACGTTTGAATAATCCTTTATTATTAGTCTGTACATCTCCAATGCTTAAAGTGCTCTGTTCCACTTTGTGATGTCATGAAGCTGTGGTTTTAAGTTAACAGCTACTTTTTAACCTTCTGTTCAGTAGAGATGGGCAATTAATTCCGGGGTTGAAATTATCCAAATGACTCTAGTGAAGGTGTGTGGAGTTTAAAAACACAGTGGAGCACAGCTTAAATCTGCAGGATTTGTGTGTTAAACATGTGTGAATGAAACAAAACGCAACTCCAGGTCTGTTAGTGATGAGGAAACAACATTATAACACAGGAAATATGGGCGCTTTAATTTAAAGTGCTCACTGCCTCTTCCTTCTCTCCTCAGATCAAAAACAAATCAGATCTGCCGCCCTACTTTGATCTTCGTTAGAAAGTAGCAATATATTGAGGAAAATGTTAATTTGTGTTTTGTTGTAGACTTAATTGTCTATCTGTATTGTCAAAGATCAGAGTCATTTGTCAACAGGCAGAAAACTGATCTGTTTATCCTGCGTAAAATAGTGTGGATTAGTTCGAATTTTGGCAAGTAGGTCAAAGTTGGTAGCAGAATTTCTATAAACTTTTTCCACGCCATTTTGAGGACTTCTGACCCTTTAAAAACTACAATATATAGTTTTGAATTAGTAACTCCTATGGCATTTTCATCAGTCTGAAACCCATGTGTACTGCAGGGTTGTTGGTTGAATCACAGTTTTATGAATGAATTTTGTAATACTTATAAGACACCACAAACAAAATACAGTCAGCCAGGAGTTACAGAAAAATGACTTATAAACATTAGAATTAAACAACCATTTCATCTTGCTGTTCTAATTACACCAGAACATAATCAGGGCACTGGGTGAACATTTAATCAAACAAATCAAAACAAATTACTAAATTCATCATAAAATGGACAATGCAACAAAAAATTAGCTTCACTTTCTAGCAGAGTCTGCCTTCTTCAGGAGTTTGAGAAAACCTCCCAGTTTCAAAGGCCAGGGGAAGAATTCCTGTGCACAATTTGGAAATCAACAATCAGATTTCAGATTCAGATTTCAAGTATTTATTGTCATTGCACAAGAAAGAACAACGAAAGTGTGTTCGGAGCATCCACATACGTAGTTGTAAAGTGCGAAATAGTAAAGTGCAAACCCAGTGAAATAAATACCCCTCATTAATCCCTAAATAACCCCAGTGTAATCATTTTGTAAACATTTTGACATCAGTACAGCAGTACTGGCAGCAGCATCAGGGCATGTAATTAATATTATCATTAAAGTGCATTAAAGAGCAGGGCCATTCAGATACATGAGAATAGTGACATTATGCAGCAATGCAAAACCAGTTCAGTACTATTGATTGGTGAGTGTGGTTATTGTCCATGGGAGGGGGGTAGAAAGGGGTGGGGGGCAGTGTTCAGTAGCCTCACAGCTTGTGGTTACAGGCTGTTGGCCAGTCTGTTTGTTCTGGCCTTTATGGCCCTGTACCTTCTCCCTGAGGGCAGCAGTTGAAAGAGGTGGTGAGCAGGGTGGTGCTGGTCCCGCAGGATGTTGCGCACTCTACTCAAACAGCAAGTGGAGTAGATGGTGCTGATCTCTGGGAGAGTCGTTCCAATGATTCTCCCTGCTGTTTTCACCACTCGCTGGAGTGCCTGCTGGTCAGCCTTAGTGCAGCTGGAGAACCACACTAAAAAAAACATATGTCAGCACACTACTGATCGCACAGTTAAAAAAGTTCACCATCAGGCGTCTGGGGATACATGCACTCCTCAGCTTCCTCAGATAATAGAGGCGTTGTTGGGCCTTTCCCACAGCTGAGGCGATGTGAGTGCCCCAGGACAGGTCATCAGTCACTGTCACCCCCAGGAACTTAAAACTGCTCACCCTCTCCACCACGTCTCTGCCAATGAAGAGAGGTTGGTGGTCCTTGTGTCCTTTCTTGCGGAAATCCACAATTATTTCTTTGGTCTTTTTGGTGTTTAGAGCCAAGTTGTTGCTATGGCACCAGGACACCAGATGTTGCACCTCAGTCCTGTAGTATATTTCATTGTCATTCACATGTCACTGTAGTGTCCTCGGCAAACTTGACAATGAGGTTGGACAGGGAGGTGGCAGAGCAGTCGTGGTGAACAGAGTGTAGAGCAGTGGGCTCAAGACACACCCTTGAGGGACCCCGATGTTGATGACAAGGGTGGAGGAGGTGTTTTTCCCCACTCTGTGTACGATTAGTTAGAAAGTCCACAATCCAATTGCACAGGGCGGTATTGAGTCCCAGCTGACGGAGTTTGGGCCGCAGTTTAAACAGCCGGATGGTGTTAAAGGCTGAACTGTAGTCCACAAAGAGGAGCCGTGCATAGCTGTTCTTATGCTCCAGGTGCTCCAATAACGTGTGCAGCACCGTGGCGATGGCGTCTTCAGTTGAGCGGTTCTCTCTGTAGGCAAATTGGTGTGGATTGATGGTGATATTAACCATAACCATAACCAGCCTCTCCAAGCATTTGGCAGGAATGGAGGTGAGTGCCACAGGTCTGTAGTCATGTGACATTTGACTGTTTAGGTAGGGGGACAATTGTGGCGGCAGGGAGGGGCGGCAGGGAGGGGGACAATTGTGGCGGCAATCTTTGATTCCTGGTCCAATATAGTGTTAATAATAATAATAATAATAATAATAATAATAATAATAATAATAATAATAATAATAATAATAATAATAATAATAATAATAATAATAATAATAATAATAATAATAATAATAATAATAATAATAATAATAATATAATAATAATGCCTTACACTTGTACACTTGTAACCACAGCTGCCCTGGGACAAACTGACAGAAGCAAGGCTGCCAATCTGTACGACCACCAATCACCCACGCACACACCATTTTTATACTAAGCAATGTGGGTGAAGTGTGTTGCCGAAGGACACAAGGGCAGAACTCTGACCGAACGGAAATAAATCAGATGAATTTTGAGTTGGGGAATCACTGCTCCAATCCACTGAGCCACTGTCGACACAAACCGTGTGGTTGTGTCCCGAGGCAAGACACCCCCCCCCCCTTCCTCTCCTGTGTGAACGTGAAGGAGTGGTGTGTGTATTAGACTTAGACACTTAGACAAACTTTATTGATCCACAAGGGAAATTGTTTGGTGTATTGTCAAAATGTGATACAGTGATAAAAGTTTTGCCTCTTTCGCCCAAGATTTGCAACTTGCACCTCAGTTTCAGTTTCATTCCGCTTTATACTCGCTGTTTACTAGGCATGGGATGATATCGAAAATTTATATCGATATCATGATATCAATAATTGCGATTAACGATAATATCCTGATCATTATCAAAGATGCATTGTGTAACTTTTCTTTTGTCCGTCAAATGCTTTTCTCCATAGGGATGTTAATGGTCTGACCAAACCAGACCAAGTTACAGCTCAGATCTGTGGAGAGGCAACCCTGTTCACAGTCAGAATGTTTGTTTTTCTAAAAGTTTTTGAGCTATAAAAACTGTAATTGAATAAATGTAAGCTTTAAAGATGCTAACAGTTCAAAATGTTTATGGATATGAATAATTATAATTAATAATAAGTTTAATATTATAATAAATAAGTTCTGTCATAGTAATGTACTTTGTTATAACTGAAAACAATAATGATGTAGCAGAGAACTGTATGGTTAAGCTTTTTTCAGCACATTCTAGTGATACAAAGGTGATTATTTTCGTGGCGATTATCACGATATAAAATGTCCCATGAACGATTATTGTATATCCTTTTTATTATGATTAACAATATTATTTCTTATTGTAACATCCCCTACGATCAGTCTTAGATCAGTCCCATGGTGAAACTTTTACCTTCACAGAGTTTGAATGAGAGGTCAATGAACAATGGGTCAATTCGTGAAACAATTTTGAGAAGGCCTCGAATGAAGTTCCAATCTTTTCAAATGGTCAATGTAAGTTCAGGGTTTTTAATCAAGACACAACCACCAGCCCTCTGTCAGTAAAAGCATGTGGTTTGGAGCAGAGTTCAGACTTATTCAAGCTACTTATTCTGAGTAATGGTCGCAGCCTTAGTAATAATCATAGCATAATTCCTGATTGATTTGAAACTTTCTGCTGTCTGATTTGGTTTAAGACGTGACATTCAAACTTCACCTCTCGCCCTAAAGCCTGGAAATAATCAATGGGGCTGAGCTTTGTTAGGTGTAATTGATTTGTGAGTATGTGGAGGAACTGCTAATGAAACACACTGGCTGTAGTTGACCCTGAGGCTGACCTGCGCTCTTCTCTTCGCTGGCTTTGGCACATGAATTATGGTAATCTAGTGCTGCGAAGGAAAGCCAAATACGCGCCGATTTTGCTGTCTTCAAGAGGTGGGGAGTACTAGTTAGACTGACTTGAGTTTTTCATGAAATTGTACTTTTCAGAGTAGTTTTCAGACACCATACATTTACTTCTACTTGAGTATTATTTAGTTTGAAGCAGTGGTGGAAGCTAACGAAGTACAAAAGTAAAACTACAACACAAACACAAACTACAATTTTTAGGTATCTGTACTTTACAGGACATTTTACAGTGGATACTTTTTACTTTTACTTCGCTACTTTTGAGCGCATGTATCTGTACTTTCTATTCCACTGCATTGTAGATGTAGACTGAAAAGTAAATACTTTTCTTTATGGTCTGAGATCTGCGGAAAAGGCTGAGACTCATTTTTAGCATTTAATTTGAGTTAACGTTCCAACTTTGAGCAAACAAAACACGCAAATACACAAAAACAGCTAGAAAATGTAAACAATCAATGGAATCGCTTACTCATTATCAATCGTTTGCCCTGGTATTTGTACTTTTACTTAAATAATAAAATTGAGTACTTTACCCACCACTGGTTTGAAGTAGCAACTCTTATTTGAGTAAAAGTTTTGGTTACTCTTTCCACTGTGAGTAAGTTTACAAGTAACAATAGCTTTCCAATATTTTATTTTTTCAAATTTGTTTATTTTATCTTTTAATACACAGTATTTTCAGCGTCATTTATAATTTTGTACTTCCAATTACCTTAACTTCAAATTCAGAGATTGCATCCTGATAGTTACTCTTACAGTTACTCTTAGGTGAGCAGTAGTTTCCCCCAAGTACTTTTTTACTCATACGTCAGTAATACTTGGACCACTTCTTTGTACTTTTACCTGAGAATAGAGAGAATCCAGTCTGAACAGAAATGGTGGCTTAAGGTTTCATTTACCAGTTGTTTACATGAGTACCCTCACACCTTGGACAAGTGAGCGATCAGGCCAATCAAAATCCAATCAGGTACTTAATGGAAGTGAAGGAGAGTCAGGCCAATTACACCGAGGTACAATAACCCATAATGAGACAAGACTGAACTGAGCATTAGAAATCCTGCTGTCTCAGACCAAACTGAAAAGGTGCCCTCTGAAACCCTTTCCACCTTTACTTGAATAATATTAAAGGTCCCATGGCATGAAATTTTCACTTTCTGAGGTTTTTGAACGTTAATGTGAGCTCCCCTACCATGTTTAGGCCCCTTCCCCCCATGGCTAAAAGTTGCATTTGCAACTGAGCATTTGCGGTCCTTTTCTGCGTTAGAAAAAACCACAGCTCCAACGGGCGATTCTGAACAAGGCACCTTATTGACGTCAGATCGAAAAATGCAGCTCCACCCCCCGTCTATGTCTCTACTCAGCATCTCTGTATATCACGCCCATAGAGTTTGGACTGCGGAGGAGCTACGCAATGCGAAATGCATTTTTTTATTTGCCTGGAGGCACGTGCAAGTGTTTCTAGGCTCGGAAGTCCTTTACCCGACCCTCTGGACCTCTGAAACAGCAGTGGTTTGATTTTTTATTCTGTGGAAATGTGTTTATTTTTCAATAGAACCCTTCTCATCTCCTCCTCCGCGCAAAAACGCGGAAGTGGGAGCCAGCCACAGCGCACAGCTGAAGAGGAGAGAGTGGAGAGTTTGGCCACGCCCCCACCCGCTACTATAGGCCATCTCTGTCCTCCTCATTTGCGTTCAAGCAACAACGCCCATAATGGACTGTTCCAGAGACATATTTATGACTCTCTCATCTTATCTCTCTTTCTCATGCACTGAGTCTTGATTTTGGAGAAGGATTCATTTACAGTATTAAGGAACCATTAAGGAGCCATATAAAAGCATCAAGAAGTACCATGTCATGGGACCTTTAAAGGACCTGTATCTATTCAGGGCTGGACTGGGACAAAAAAACGCCCTGGCATTTTTGGCTTAGACCGGCCCCTCATACTTAGCGGAGCACAATGGACTAATTTATGTTTGTGTTCCCTGAAGCAAAGTATTTTACTATTGTTACATCTTGGTAGAGGGGAAACCAGGGCGCAAAATTTAAAGGAAAAATCCCAGCTCCCAAAAAACCACCAGCAAACTCGCAGTAACTACACATTCAATGGTTTATTTTGCACACAGAAACAAAAAAAACTTTTCTCATCAACTCTACACGATTCGATTGTTTTGGCTTCAAAATGTCAAATTTCAGCGAAAGGTGAGCGATTTTCATCACCTAAAAAGTCCCGGTATTACATCCTAACATTACTACTGTACCTGCTTACCTGCTGTGCCTGTTCTACACTTCCCTGGTCACTCTGTCCCTCGGGTTCCCTCGGGTTCCCTCGGGTTCCATCGGGTTCCCTCGGGTTCCCTCGGGTTCCCTCGGGTTCCCTCGGGTTCCCTGTCCACAGTCTCTGGCTGCTTCTCTCCCTGTCCACCTTCAACCTGCAGAGGACGTGGAGGCTCCAGCAGCCCCTTCAGAGAATATGTCTGTTATTTTAGAACATTTTGCAGCGTCTATAGCAAGATTTTTTTAATCTTTTAGAACGTAACTTCTCCGCACCCCCTTTCTGCTGCTTCTCCATGTTTCCACGCTCAACACTGAAACTGGCGGGGATCAGTGCAGAGAAAGGGGTGGGACCGCTCTCATAAGCTTCTATATCCTGATTGGTTTAGTCCACTGTCTATATTGAAGATGGACCAATGGGACACCTCCTCTAAATTGTGGGCCAGACTTTAAGTAAAAAAACCCCAAAAAACAACAGCATCGGCCCCTGGGTGTTAAGGCCGACTCGGGAATAGAATTCGGGGTCGCCGGCTTGGTAGGTGGGTGTGCTAACTACTGTGCAACAGTCCAGATAGAGAGAGCAGACTCAAGCGCAGAGGTTCAAATTAAAAGATGTTCTCCATTTATTTTTCAAAAAACTCAGAAGGTCCACAAGCAACACAGAAAATCCAAAATGTGCAAAAAGCTTGGCAACACAAATACTCTCCAAAAACATAAAAAATCCAAAAAACTAAGAGTGTTAAAGTTCAAGAATGCAAAAGGCTTAATCTTTAACAAGACACAAATTCTAGAGACTCACTAGGGACGTGGACAGGTAACAAAGACTCAGTGACAAACAACAGAAAACTAGGGCTTAAATACCCAGCCCAATTGATCACATGATCACAAGAACAATTGGAAACAGGTGGTAAAGAAACGAAATGGAGGGAAACAAAAGATCAAGCACATGTCCCACAGTGACCCCCTAGTGTCCAGAAGAGCCATAACCCCTAACACTAGGACTGTTGCCCCACCAGGAAAATGCCCGGTATGCCCGATTACCAGTTTAGACCTGCATCTATTTGAACAAAATGTTTTGTCTCAGTACAGATTATTGCATAAGCAGCTCTTGAGGTCAAATATGTCTGCTGTGTGCTGTCTGCATCTAGTGAGAAAGCATTTTAGTGTCTTTTGACGAAGACGTTTCGCAGCTCATCCAAACTGCTTCGTCAGTTCTGGTTAGAGTGCTGACGGACACTGTTTATATCTAGCTGCAGGGAGGAGCTAACTACAATGAAATTACTCTGAAACTATTACCTCTTTGTTTTACAGTTTCTGTCTGGGCTCTTGTTTAGCATATCCATTCAGTACCATAATGGGTGTTTTCACACCTCTGGACCTGATCTGGCTAGCCCTATTGTTTTCTTTGTTTGTTTTGATTTAGGTTTGAGAATGGAATTATAGAGGCTAATCTTAATCTTAATCTTAATCTTATAGATGGGAGACAAATTGTGTCTGACCCCTCCATTCCTGTTCAAGGAGGAAGGATTCTCTTTTTTGACAAAAATATCCTCCTTAACTCCCCTCTCAAACCAGTTCTTTTCCCTGGATCTGTACCTCACTGTCCTCAAAGGAGTGGTGGCCCGTGGCTTCTAGGTGGAGATGTACGGCAGATGAAGGTCCACTCTGGCTCTCTTGTCTGTGTTGGTACATCCTCTTGTGAAGTGGCTGTTTTGTTTCTCCAGTGTAGCGCTCACTGCAGTCTTCACTACACTGAATGGAGTAGACCACATTGCTTTGTTTGTGGCTCGGTGTTTTGTCCTTTGGGTGGACGAGTTTCTGTCTTAAAGTGTTTGTGGGTTTGAAATAAACTGGGATTTCATACTGTCTGAAAATCCTCTGTACTTTTTCAGAAACGCCGGCCAGGTAAGGAATCGCTACCCCTTTCCTCCTGGGTTTTGATTGATCTGACAAAACACTGCAAACTGTTTAAAATTAAGTAGTTCTGTTTTTCATCTTTTTAAAACCATAAAAATCAGGTTCAGCTCCTTGAATTTGATTTAATTTGCTCCACTATAGATATATATGCAGATCTTGAAGTCAAAATAAGTCTTAGACTTAGACAAACTTTATTGATCCACAACGGAAATTGTTTGGGTACAGTAGCTCACTCATCAAATATAATATATAACAAAAGGGTAACAAAAAAATAGATGGAATAGCAAAAAAAGAGCAACAGACCAGTGTCAAATGAGACATAATTATAAAAATAAAAAATAAATGTATGTATGTACAAATCAGAATAAAATAGAAAAATAAGTAATACTACAATATAAAATACAATATGAAATAAAATATCCATCACATAGTTAGACTGGATAAAGAAGTGGACTAAAGGAGTGTAACGTCACCCATAGCGTACTGTCTGCATCTAATTAGAAAGTTTTTAATTGCCTGGTAATTAGGTGCACATTAATATGCAAGTTGTTACTCTGGTCTCTGAGATTTGTAAAAAACTCATTATAAACTCATTATAGTGAATAATTAGGATGCTCGGAATGTCATAGACTAGGCTATAAATGGACAAAGCTAACCCGCTAGCCGCTGCATTCTAAGTAGGAAGTGAAAATGGGGGCAATTCCGGCTTCATCGACTCTGGCTCCAATTGACTTTACATTGAAAAAACTGTCACCTCTCTCTCTGTAATTGCTGCAGTGAGCCTTGACATTTTGGTCTTAAAATGTCTGTATTAACCCGCTCTACATGATCCTGGTGTTTTAATTTTGCTATTTTGTCCAGAAATAAATTCCTATTCCTAATGTTGACCTGGCTCCATATTCACTCCTATAACCACTATCCTCCAGTCTATGCAGAATGCAGCTTTGGAAAAAAATTAGAGACCTCTGCATTTTTTTCTGAAATCAGCATCTCTACATGTATTACAGCCATTCCATTCCAGCGTCTGCTGAATTCCAACACAAACACAAAGCTGAGCTACTTCAGTTCTTGCACCAGGAGTGGAATAAAGTCACCCAAGAACAATGTGAAAGACTTGTGGAGAGCATGCCAAGACGCATGAAAGCTGCGATTAAAAATAAGGGTTATTGCACCAAATATTGATTTCTGAAACTGATAATTTTGCATTGGTCTCTTATTTTTTTCCAGAGCTGTACATAAGATAAATGAGGAATAACTTTGGATCATACACACATTTAAAATAAACTAGTTCTGTCTATCATTTTGAGTAGTAAAAAACAAATTCGGATCCATTAATTTAAAGAAGAATTACTCTTTTTCATTTGATTTACAATTTCCTCTACTACCATCTCTGGCTTTCTTCTGTTTCGACTTCTTGTCTGCTCTCTCCCCTCTTCACTGTCTCTGCCTGCTCTTCTTCTTTTCCTGCTCGTACTTCATCCATGGCTCATCCAGTAGCACTCAGATGAGGTAGGGGGTGATTCATATCCGTGCGATTATGAGAAGAGGTAGAAACGTCTTGAACGCTCCACAAATGATGGACCAACCTCGGATAGGGAGTGATTGCTGTGGCTTGAAGACATTTGAAGTATCTGGAGCCCCGCAGTACACAAAGATTGCTACTCTTAGCTTTTTTTATTTCCTCTGAAAACTGAAAATAATTTTTATTATGCAAATATACTTTTACCGCTACACAATATTTTGTTATTCAGGACAAACTGTTCTAACTCATGACAGCTGTCTACCCACGGCTTCTAATTTGCTTAAACTGTCACTGCTTACTGACACGTTATGGAAGTGTAGCAGAATGGGTTTTGTAGTTTGGTACAGTGGCCTTTTTGTGTTCCCATAGTTTTTGCTAATTTCCAATCTATACGACCAGTCAAATGTTTGAATACACCATTTCAATCAATGTTATTTATTTATATTTCATTTATATTTCAATGTTCATTATTATTATTATTATTATTATTATTAGTGCTGTCAGGTGATTTAAAAAATTATTCTAATTAATTACAGGATTTGTAATTAATTAATCTAATTAATCGCATTTTAATACATTTTTAGGTGGTTTGTTGTGCTCTCCCACAGTGCAAAAAAGGTGTCAAACGTGCGTGAAAAAATATTTACAGTGGTACAGTGAAAAGACTGCAGATTTCCCCTTTAAGTCTTTCAGTCTTTCACTCGCTCTCTTTCTCTCCGTGTACGTTACCTCCACTGTAACCAAGACAAGACTGCTGGCAGACCTGCAGAGTGCACCTATATACCCCCATTCCCCCTCCCACATTACATAACATTCATTCGAAAGCTTCTAAACACCATTCTACTATTAAATGGCGAATATTTCTGGTGCCAAAATGTGAGCACGTACAGTAGCTTTCATGCAACGTCAATAAATAATATACAAAGCTTCAAATATACAGAGAATACAAATAATTGCCCGTGCAAATTACTTATGGCTCACATGAGCCCCAGAACCCGCGAAACTGGAGGATTTAAACTCCCGACACGATGTGTCCGGGTTTGCCAGATCTCACCACGCGGCAGCGTGTGGGTAAGTAAATGATCGGGTTTAGCTCCATTTGAATAAGCAAAACTGGCGCTTCTAAGTGTGCACCCTTAGTCATGGCAGAACACGCTGGAGAGGTTATGGGGAATTAGTTTATGGTTGATAATGAAAAGGTTTCGGCGCGCGGAGCACAGCAGAAAAGGAAACAGGCGTGTGCGTCTTCATGTGCTCTCCCCAGGGACAACGCTCTGTCACATTTTTATAAATAAACTTGCCGTTCAAAGGCCCCACACGCCAAATTTAAAATGTGCGCGCATTGAATTGCCGCTCATAATTAATTGTGTTAATATTTATAACGTGTTAATTAGCAGTGTAATTAATTAATCTAATCCACACATTAAACTGACAGCCCTAATTATTATTATTATTATTATTATTATTATTATTATTATTATATTTTTATTTTATCTTTTATTTTATTTTTTACTTTTTTTTTTTTTTTTTTACCTCTTTCTACATTTTAGATACAGACAGAAGACATCAATATATGAAGCAAGATGTACGGAATTGTGTAAAGCAAAAAATGTTAAATAACTAAATATTTTTGGAGTGAAAGGGCCCATATTACATTATTTTCTGATCTGTTATAATGTTGTTTCCTCATCAAACCAGACCTGGAGCTGTGTTTTGTTTCATTCACATGTTTAACGCATAAATCCTGCATATTTAGGCTGAGTTTTTCTCTCAGACTGGAATCACTTTGTGCCCTTGTGCTCCACTGTGTTTTTAAACTCCATACCTTCACTCGAATCATGTAGTAGAATGGGTTTTGTAGTTTGTTACAGTGGCCTTTTGAGTTCCCATATTTTTTTACTAATTCCCAATCTATAATACCAGTCGAATGTTTGGATACACCATTTCAATCAATGTTTTAATATTAATATTAATATAGGGGTTGGCGGTTCATATCCTGCTCTCGACGGGTTGACCGCGTCTGATCCCAGCTCCCACAGATGAGCGCTGCCGTTGTGTCCTTGGGAAAGACACTTAACCCCACCTCGCCCCCAGTGTCTGTGGACACTGGTAGCCCCCATGGCAGAAGATAAATCAAGGCCTGTTGTGACGTGAGCCGTCCCCCTGTGGACCCACCACCCGCGGGAGGATTCATGGGAGCTGGTGCATTGTGTTCTGGGCAGCAGATCTGTTTGGACCGCTGCCCCCGAGACCCAGAAAATGGAAAAGCGGAAGAAGATGAATGAATGAATGAATATTATTATTACTTTTTTTTTTTTTTTTTACCACTTTTCTCTGAAGATAGCTGTTAACTTCTGCCCCAGGCTGCTGAGAACCTGTGCAGACCAGCTCTGTGAGGTTCTCTGCTACATGTTCAATCTGAGCCTCAGCCTGGAGAAGGTCCCTGTCCTGTGGAAGACCTCCTGTGTGGTCCCGGTTCCTAAAACAACAAAAGCCAGGGAACCGGCCCACTACAGACTAGGGGTGTGCAAAATAATCGTCATGACAATGCATCGCGATACTAACTTTCACAATATACTGCATTGATTCTTGATACCAAAAATCGATTATTATTAATTAATGATTTATTTATTAATTATTAATAAATAAATAAATACATTATTTATTAGTTAATTTTTTTTATAAATCCTATACACTTTTTTCTTTGTGAAAGGGTATTGTTTGTTATAATGGTAGCTACCTCCAAAACGGCAAATGTTTGAACATCATTTTTTGTTTTAGAAAAAATCCTATGCACTTTTTTTGTTATTGGTTTGGTTGATTTGTTTTTGTTATTCAATAAATTCAGTTATTAATTGAGTTATGTATCAATTGAAGACACTACCCAGATACACAGCCACTGATATTTAAGTTATCCTCTTTTTTTGGTACATTTTCACTGAAGTACACTCAACAAAAATATAAACGCAACACTTTTGTTTTTGCTCCCATTTTTCCTGAGATGGACCCAAAGATCCAAAATTCACTCCAGATACACAACACTACCATTTCTCTCAAACATTGTTCACAAATCTGTCCAAATGTGTGACAGCGAGCACCTCTGCCCCGCCGAGACAATCCACCCCACCTCACAGGTGCACCACATCAAGATGCCGATCCGACATCATGACCAGTGCACAGGTGCGCCCCAGACTGCCCACAATAAAAGGCCACCCCGAAATGTGCATTTTTTTTTTTTTTTGCTTTATTGGGGGTCTGGGGACGCAGAACCAGTCAGTATCTGGTGTGACCACCATTTGCCTCATGCAGTGCAACACATCTTCTTCGCATAGAGTTTATCAGATTGTCAATTGTGGCCTGTGGAATGTTGGTCCACTCCTCTTCAAAGGCTGTTATGGACGAAGAACACAGGTGCATTTTATTGATGGCATTTTGAATGCACAGAGATACCGTGATGAGATCCTGAGGCCCATTGTTGTGCCATACATCCATGAACATCACCTCATGTTTCAGCAAGATGATGCACGGCCCCATGTTGCAAGGATCTGTACACAATTCTTGGAAGCTGAGAATGTCCCAGTTCTTGCATGGCCAGCATACTCACCGGACATGTCACCCATTGAGCATGTTTGGGATGTGCTTGACCGGCGTATACGACAGCGTGTACCAGCTCCCACTAATATCCAGCAACTTCGCACAGCCATTGAAGAGGAGTGGACCAACATTCCACAGGCCAAAACTGACAATCTGATAAACTCTATGCGAAGACGATGTGTTGCACTGCATGAGGCAAATGGTGGTCACACCAGATACTGACTGGTTCTGAGTCCCCAGACCCCCAATAAAGTTAAAAAAAAATGCACATTTCGGGGTGGCCTTTTATTGTGGGCAGTCTGGGGCGCACCTGTGCACTGGTCATGATGTCGGATCGGCATCTTGATGTGGCGCACCTGAGAGGTGGGGTGGATTGTCTCGGCGGGGCAGAGGTGCTCGCTGTCACACATTTGGACAGATTTGTGAACAATGTTTGAGAGAAATGGTAGTGTTGTGTATCTGGAGTGAATTTTGGATCTTTGGGTCCATCTCAGGAAAAATGGGAGCAAAAACAAAAGTGTTGCGTTTATATTTTTGTTGAGTATATGTTGGATATATTGCAATGCATCGCAATAATTCGTATCGTGATGCATCGTGATAGTATCGCATCGTGGCATATGAATCGTGATTCGAATTGAATCATGACTTCTTTGCCAATACTCACCCCTACTACAGACCAGTCGCCTTGACCTCCCACCTCATGAAGACCATGGAGAGGGTGATCCTCAGTCACCTCCGCTCTGTGGTGAGCCCCACATTGGACCCGCTGCAGTTTGCCTACAAGCCAAACGTAGGAGTAGAGGACGCCGTCATCTACTTGCTGCAGTGGGCGCTCACCCACCTAGAGACTGCCGGGAGTGCTGTGAGAGTCATGTTCTTTGACTTCTCCAGCGCCTTCAACACCATCAGGACGCGGGACTGGATGGACATCTCGCTGCCTGGACCATCGACTACCTCACTGACCGTCCACAGTACGTGCGGCTGCGTGGCTGTGAGTCAGAGGTGGTAGTCTGCAGCACTGGGGTTCCCCAGGGAACTGTCCTTTCACCCTTCCTCTTCATCTACACCTCGGACTTCTCATACAACACGGATAGCTGCCATCTCCAGAAGTTCTCTGATGACTCGGCCATTATGGACCGCGTGTCTGAGGGGAACGAGCTGGAGTACCACTCGGTCATCAGTGACTTTGTGGACTGGTGTGGGCAGAACCACCTGTGCCTTAACACCAGTAAGACAAAGGAGCTGGTGATCGACTTCAGGAGTAGACCACTACCTCACTCACCGGTGAACATCCAGGGGCAGGACATAGAGACTGTGGACAGTTTCAAGTACCTGGGTGTTCAGCTCAACAATAAACTGGACTGGTCCCACAACACCGACGCCCTGTACAAGAAGGGCCAAAGTCGCCTCCACCTCTTGAGGAGACTGAGGTCCTTTGGAGTGAGCAGGCCTCTGCTCAAGACCTTTTATGACTCTGTGGTGGCCTCTGCTCTCCTCTACGCTGTCGTCTGCTGGGCCCCGAGCAGCACAGAAAGGGACAGGAAGAGACTCAATAAGCTGGTCAGGAGGGCCAGCTCTGTCCTGGGCTGTCCTCTGGACCGTGTAGAGGAGGTGGCCGAGAGGAGGGTACTGGCCAAATTCACGTCCATTATGGACGACACCTCTCACCCTCTACACCGGACTGTAGAGGAGCTGAGCAGCTCCTTCAGTAACCGACTAAGGCACCCCCAGTGCAAGAAGGAGCGCTACCGCAGATCCTTCATCCCCACTGCAATCAGACTGTACAACTCTAATATATAGGCCAGACGTGCAATATCCTCTTTTCCATGTTGATGCTTGTATGGTTATTATTATTATTATTATTATTATTATTATTATTATTATTATTATTATTATTATTATTATTATTATTATTATTATTATTATTTCCATTATTACTATTATTACTTATTATTATTACTATGTTTTATTATTACATACTTTATCCCATTCCTGCCTGCATGCACTTTCTTTCTTGTTCCTGTTCCTGTTGTCCTGGAGCTACTGTGGCAAGTAAATTTCTCCTGTGTGAGATCAATAAAGTCTTATCTTATCTTAACTTAAAAACTACTGCCCCATGACATCATAAGATGCAACAGAGCCTTTTGAGCTTTGGGGATGTAGATTAATAAACCAGGATTACTCAAACGTGTGAATCAAACAAATTTTTTTTAAATTTTGTGTAATATATGACCTTTAACTTTTTTTTACTCCATAATTCCATTTATCTTACTTCATATGTCGTCTTTGTGTATAGAAAATGAAGAGAGTAGTTAAAAAAATGAGATGGTGTGTCAGAACTTTGAAGTGCTAGTGCGAACTTCTCCTATAGTACAAGGAATCTGACAAAATGATCTGAAAATCATTAAAAGTTTTAGCCCAGTGTGAAAACTTGAGAAAGGTCAGAAATGAACCATAAAATACACCATTCATTTTGGAAGGGGCCGTTATCACTGATTAGATTCAACTTTTTTCAATAAATTTCGAGAAAAGAGCGGAAAAAAAAACCTTTGGTACAGAACTTTTTACCAGTTTTACCAAGTGAACATTCTGACAAAAAAATACTCACAATTTCTGTTTTTTTTAATCGATCAATCACAATATTTGATTCGTTTATTTTGACAGTTTTGTTTGACATAAAAATAGTCACTTTTGTTCCTTCAAAGTCTTAACTCTGCTCCAAACGTATAATTTTACTGACAGAAGATCTCTCCATTAAAAAGCCCAGAGTTGTTTGATTTAAAAAACTGAATCTACAGTGAGAAAGAATTGCCACAAGATCGTGCATCTTTTGAGATTTTCTACCGAGTGTTTACACTGGACGAAAAAGGGTTATGCGTTTGTGAGTTACATCTCTTACAGTTCCAAAAAGCAATACTAGAATGCAAACAAAAATATGACATCAAATGCATAAAAAATTGGAAACTGAACTGTGAAATTAAAATATTAGGAATTATGTTAAAGTCTTGTGTTCTCGTGGACTGAATCTCGTATCTGGTCCCATCCCTGATTACACAACCCTACCTACAACCATTGTCCATACAAGATAAGGTGAGAGATACTTTATCTGTAACACAATGGGGAAATTCCAATGTTGCAACACATAAAGAATAAAAATATGCACTAAAAATGTTCTGCTATTTCTGCTATCTTCTGATATTGTCGTTTCCTCATCACAAACAGACCTGGAGTTGTGTTTTGTTTCATTCACATGTTTAACACGCAAAGCTGCATATTTACGCTAAAAACACTCTGTTTCAACTTGTGATGTCATGTGGTAATACAGAAAGTGCTCCACTGTGTTTATAAACTCCATACACCTTCACTAGAATGATTTAGATGATTTCATGACATCAAAAAGTGGGAACAGAGGCATTTTCAGCTGAGACAGACTAATAATAAAGGTTTACTCAACTGTGTGCATGAAACAAAGCACAGCTCCAGGTACAGTATGTTTTTGTGGAGGTAACAAGATTATAAAAGCTCACACATCTCAAATTTGTGTAATACAGGACCTTTAGCACAGCCCTGTGCAAATAACACAATATAATACTCCAGCACTGTGGACAATAAATGGCTCTGTCTAAGTGCAAGTCAAGTCTAAATGCAAATACCTACTGCAGATACTACTCTATACTATATATTCTATACTCTATACTAGATACTATGTACTATATACTATGTACTATATACTTACTATTGGTGTTACAAATGTGCAGCCCTCTCCACCATAACAATAAATAATCTTTTATTGTATTTTTCTAACCATCAATCCAGCCCCAGTCTACCCCTCCATCCCTCTCTCTCTCTCTCTTTCTCCCGCTTTCTCTCTCCCCCCTCTCCCCCTCTCTTCCTCCCTCTGCCCTCTCTTTACCCTCCCTCTCTCCCTCTAACTCTCTCTCTCCTTCTCTCCTCCCTCTCTCCCTCAGATTCTCTCCCTCCCTCTCCTCCCTCTCTCCCTCTAACTCTCTCTCTCTCTTCTCTCTCCTCCCTTTCTCCCCTGACTCTCTCTCCTCCTCCCTCTCTCCCTCTAACTCTCTCTCTCCTTCTCTCCTCCTCCTCTCTCCCCTCTCTCCCTCTGACTCTCTGACTCTCTCTCTCCTCCCTCTCTCCCTCTAACTCTCTCTCTCTCCTTCTCTCCTCCCTCTCCTCTCTCCCTTAGTCTCTCTCTCCTCCTCCCTCTCTCCCCCGCTAACTCTCTCTCCTTCTCTCCTCCCTCTCCTCCTCCCTCTCTCCCCTGACTCTCTCTCTCCTCCCTCTCTCCCTCTAACTCTCTCTCTCCTTCTCTCCTCCTCCCTCTCCCCCTCTCTCCCTCTGACTCTCTCTCTCCTTCCTCTCTCCCTCTAACTCTCTCTCTCCTTCTCTCCTCCCTCTCCTCTCTCCCTTAGTCTCTCTCTCCTCCCTCTCTCCCCGCTAACTCTCTCTCCTTCTCTCCTCCCTCTCTTTGCCCTCCCTCTCTCCCTCTAACTCTCTCTCCCCTCCCTCTCCTCCTCTCTCTCCCTTAGCCTCTCTCTCTCCTTCCTCTCTCCCCCTCTCTCCCTCTAACTCTTTCTCCTCCCCCTCTCTCCCTCTGACTCTCTCTTCTTCTCTCCTCCCTCTCCTCCTCTCTCCCTTAGCCTCTCTCTCTCCTTCCTCTCTCCCCCTCTCTCCCTCTAACTCTTTCTCCTCCTCCCTCTCTCCCTCTGACTCTCTCTCTCTTCTCTCCTCCCTCTCCTCCTCTCTCCCTTAGCCTCTCTCTCTCCTTCCTCTCTCCCCCTCTCTCCCTCTAACTCTCTCTCTCCTTCTCTCCTCCCTCCTCCTCTCTCCCTTAGTCTCTCTCTCTCCTCCCTCTCTCCCCGCTAACTCTCTCTCCTTCTCTCCTCCCTCTCCTCCTCCCTCTCTCCCTCTAACTCTCTCTCCTTCTCTCCTCCCTCTCCTCCTCTCTCCCTTAGCCTCTCTCTCTCCTTCCTCTCTCCCCCTCTCTCCCTCTAACTCTCTCTCCTCCCCCTCTCTCCCTCTAACTCTCTCTCTTCTTCTCTTCTCCCTCTCCCCCTCTTTCCCTTAGTCTCTGTCTCTCTCTCCTCCCTCTCTCCCCCTCTGACTCTCTCTCTCTCCTTCTCTCTGCCCCCTCTCTCAGTCTAACTCTCTCTCCTTGTCTCCTCCCCTTTCCCCATTTCTCCCCCTAACTCTCTCTCCTTCCTCCTCTGTCTCTCTCTCCTCCCTCTCTCCTCCTCTGACTCTCTCTCTCTCCTTCTCTCTGCCCCCCTCTCTCAGTCTAACTCTATCTCCTTCTCTCCTCCCCCTTCCCCATTTCTCCCCCTAACTCTCTCTCCTCCCTCTCCTCCCTCTCTCCCTCCTTCCTTCAGTGTCATCACTCTCCCCCAGCTCTATGATTTGCCGTGAGCCGCAGACGCAGTGATGTATTGGGGTGTCCAGCGTGAACTCATCTGTGCTCCAGGAGACTTGCACCTGTCGCACCTGTCACATCCTCCTCCACTGCCTCAATACAAAAACCTGAATAATTTAGCTCCAGTGGGCAGAGGCGTCCTATGGTCCTGTCTGTAAAACCTGCTGCAGGAGAAGGGCCAAGATCTCACCACGGTAACATGAATTTGGGATATTTTAAAGCTGCATTATGTAACAAGTTAGTTTACCTGCTTGTCTCCATGGAGCTATCATTGCTTTGCCCAAAATGTTCCACAGTATCGCATTAAACTTGTCTATCTCAAAGGAGCCGTGTAATTGATGCCACAAGACCAAGATAAAGGTCAGATCTGTGGAGAGGCAAGCCCGCCCTTTGTAACCAAAGAGGTTTTTTAGAGTAATTTTGAGCAAAAAAAAAAAGTTTAACGCTTTACAGTGGAACATTCCGGGCAAAACAATAATATCTCCATGGAGACAGGCAGGTCGCAAACCCCTCTAAGATGACATAAGGATGTTCTTCATAGCTCTATTGTGTGTATGTTTTTTTTTGTTTTGTTTTTTTAGATGATCAGAAAGCTCTTGAAACCAGTGGAATATTCTAAGGCACATACATAATTCATAGTATTCAAGTCAAAACCACTCATTTCAAGATTCAAACTTCAAGTTATTCTAACCAGGACTAGATCTTCACTTTCTGCAGCGTATGTGAGGAAAATGAGCTGACAGGTTTCATCAGAATCACCTCAGAGTCCAGGCTCAGTGCCCAGTGGACGTGACCTTCACTGACCTCCTGGAAACCACAAAAGCAGGTGGAACATGTGGTCTCTGTTTAAGAGCTCTTCTCCTCTCAAATTAAACCAAAGCTGACAGAAAAGTGTCTCACACATGGATCTGATTATTTCATTTCCTTGTGTGGCAAAGACGTCAGATCACATTTTCAACTCTGTAGGATGTGCATTAAAAAAGATCTATTGTGCTTGTGTCTGATATAGGGCCTGTTTACACGAGAACGCTTACGGGTAAAAATGACAAAATATTTTATCGGAAGTTCCTTTCGTATAGACGGTGACGGCGTTTTGGGGGATTAAAAACACAAAAAACTGAAACCGCCCTCCAAAGTGGAAAACTTGAATACGCTCCGCCGTAGCGTTTTCGTCTACACTGCCCAAAACGCAAAACTCTGGTCAAATCTGCTGACGTCGTGTACGCGTTTACGTCACATCGGTCCAGTGTATTTTGTTTGGCAGGACTCCCAGTCCACACCTTGTTGCGCCTTCGTTGCTTTGTAGTCTAACATGGTCTGAAGCAAGAGTTAAACTTCTTTGTCTGACCACACTAATTTTTTTTTGCTACCGGTATCCGTGTTTTGTTTTGCTTTTCGTGGCGCAGATGAGAAGAAGGAAGATTGTACACATGCACGTGGACATAGTGATAATGTATCACAGCACCACCTAGCTGCCTGGCATGCATACCCAATCAAATTCCACACACGTATGCACGTGTACACCCGTATGCACGCAGATTTCCTCCTGAAAACGCTTGTCTAAACGTGGAATAAAGATGCAACGCCACTTTTAGGTCTTCTGTTCAGACCGTCATCATATAAACGTAGCAATAGTTATAATCTATGACACCCATGGATTATTATTCAAAGTTCAAAGTCAGCTTTATTGTCAATTCTGCCATATGTGTTCAACATACAGTGAATCGAAATTTCGTTTCTCTCTGGCCAGGTAGTGCAAAAAGAGTGTACAAAATACAATATGAAGACAAAACACAACAAAAACTATCTAAGACAGAGATCTAAGTTAAAACTAAAGTCTACGGTCTAAAATCTTAAAACAGTGCAACATAATAACAAATAACCTATACTATATACACAGATTTCCAAAGTGTGCAGTGTGCATCAAAATGTGCAATGGAAGATACAGCAGTGAATTGGTCATGTGCAGTAGAATGTGCATTGGAGTTAAGATAAATAAAAATAAATGTGCAACAGTAGTAATTCTAGTGCAACAGGAGTAAACAACAGTACTAAAAATTCCAGTAGTAAATGTGCAATAACAGTAGTAAACAGCAGTGCAACGGGGGTAAAAATCAATAACAGGAGTAAACAACAGTACTAAGAATTCCAGTAGTAAATGTAAGTGTGCAATAACAGTAGTAAACAACAGTGCAACAGGAGTAAAATCCAGTAGTAAGTGTAAATGTGCAGCAGTGCAACGGTCGTCCTTAGCAGCAGTTTTTTAAAGTGTCTGTTATTATGTTATTATGTTATTATTTGTACATTTTAAATCACACTATTGATCTAAAATGACTTAACAAAAGAAACAAGTCTGACTTCCACGTTAGAAACTCAAGATGCCCAATGGGAGCAGATGATCACAACAAAGAGCAGTGCAGCTGTCAGCCCCTCATATGGATAGCTGCAGATCATACAAGCAAGATCACGCTGAAAAATCCTACATGTATCACTGATTAAGAAAATCAATTGAAGAACAAAGTAAGTACGTCACAGTGGGTTAATCCGGTGGCGGTGAAAATGGATGTTGATCGGGAGGTCAAGTCTGGAGTCCTCAAACTAATCACTCAATCACAGATGAAAGCCATGTTATGATGTTGTTACCGCTTCAAAAACAGACCTGGAGTTGTGTTTTCTTTCATTCACATTTCACTTTTCCTACATCTCCAAATCTCAAAATGCTCTGCTCCACCTTGTGATGTCATGTAGTGGTAGTTTTCAAGTTAACAGCTACTTTTACCTTTAATTTAGTAGAGACTAGGGCTGAAATCATCCAAATGATTCTGGTGAAAGGGGTATGGCGTTTTAAAACACAGTGAAGCGCTTCCTGTTTGAGAGCAGAACTGCAGTTTTGTGCGTTACACGTGTGAATTAAACAAAACACAACTCCGGGTCTGTTTTTGATGAGAAAACATTATAACATAGACCAGATAATAGTGTAATATTTGTTCTTTAAAGTTCAAACCATGAGTTTCCAGCCCATACCTCTGCACTCAGCTCTACTGAACTTTGCAGCAACCTCAGACCGCTGTGCACTTAACTCTTAATTTAACTTAATTTCACTCTTACTTGAGTGAAAGCTGAGTGACAAAAGCTTTATGTTGTTGCCAGTTTTAAATGATGTGAACATTTCAGACAGGATTTAGTTTCTGTACTTCCAACTGTATTAACATCAATTTATAAATCAGATGTTGCCTCTTACCTTACATTTACTCTTACTTGAGCAGTACTTTTTGACTCTTAATTGAGTAATTTATTGAACTACTACTTTGTACTTATACCTGAGTAATATTATTTTGAATGACTTATACTCAAGTACTCTACACACTGCTGCCATGGACCACAAGTGTATGAATGAGGATTACAGTAATACCTGTTTTATATTTGTCTTCCCTCACTTCTAGAGTAATATTTGTATTGATACTTTGCAGCTGATGTCATCAACATTCCCTTTGGATGTGATGCTAACTGTAGGCACTGCTGTCTGGAGCTCTGTTAATTTGCATTCAGGCCACGGCATCGTAGAAAAACAAGCTGGAACCCTCTAGTTGGAGCCTTTGTGTTTGAGTTCAGACGCTCCGACTGTGGTGGAGAAAAATGCTAGAGGCGCGTCCAGGGCGTCCGCTGTGGTCGGCGAGTGCCTTGTTTTCACAATTGAGAGAGTGGCTTTAGTGTATTTATTGCATAAAACCCATCAGCGGAGGTGGTCGGCGTATATATATATTTATACTCCGCTTATGACATGGCATGGATTTATTTTTATGGTGTTTGTGGCTCACTGGTCTTTGTCTTTCTTTTCCTTCTTCATAATAATAATGGCGTCGCTATGTCACTGGAAAGTAGTCCCTGATTGGTTGACGCAGCATGTCCGACGGCTGAACCTTTACTGATTCGTCACCTAAAGACGTGCCGCAAAAACGCAGTACACTATAGACGCATGTCCACATAGATTTTGCATGTAAACTAACTCTCTGGTCTGAATGCAGCTTTAGAGTTTAACCTGAGCTTTGTTTTAACACAATATGACCCTAAAGAACTGATTCCTTCTGAAGGTGAGCTGATCTGTGCTGTGAAATAATTCTCTCACACATAAAATTATAGTCACAAGGCTCTCTGTCTCTCACCTTTCAGCTTAACAGGACGATGAATGCTGGTATTGATCACACTTTTCTTGAGTTTTCACAATATCTTACTTTTTTTTTTTAAGCTGTGTTTGCTAATACAGCTCTGGAAAAAAAAAAAAAAAGAGACAACTGCATTGTTTTCTGTGAAGACTTGTGGAGAGCATGCCAAGACGCATGAAAGCTGTGATTAAAAATAAGGGTTATTGCACCAAATATTGATTTCTAAACTCTTCTTGTGTAAACATTAATACAGGGGGTCCTCGGGTTACGACGGTCTCGGGTTACGACGTTTCGTGGTTACGAACGCGCCCCCATTAAAAAAAAATGTATATATTACGCGTCATTCCGTCTTACACGGTTTAGCGTGGTAAGAGATGTAAACAAACGCGAACGGCGCGCGGCGCACGGCGCACGGCGCACGGCGCAAAATACGCTTTGTTGTGGTTGTAGGGAGAAGAAGACGGCCTCATGTGCGTGCCCAATGTGGGCGGAAGTACCTGATGTGGGCTCTGATCTGCTCCTATGAAAGCGGCAGTGATAACCAAGCAGCGTAGTGGTCTAATTATTGAGATGGAAAGGTTATTGGTGCTTTGGTTGGAAGATCAAAGACAAAATCCGGTTTACGACGAAATTCGGGTTACGACGCGTCTTAAGAACGGATCTACGTCGTAACCCGAGGACTCCCTGTAATATGTTGTTTTAAAATGAATTTGATCTTGTTCCTTTGCATTGTTTGAGGTCTGAAAACATGTATCTTTTTGTTATTTTGACCATTTGTCATTTTCTGCAAATAAATGCTATAAACGATAATATTTTATTTGGAATTTGGGGGAAATGTTGTCAGTAGTTTATAGACTAAAATGTTCCTTTTACCCAAACACATACCTATAAGTAGTAAAATCAGAAAAACTGATAATTTTGCAGTGGTCTCTTATTTTTTTCCAGAGCTGTATGTGCATTGTGTCTTCATGGCAACTTCTACAACTAAACATTCCACCATACACATACACGCTGAACACCTCCAGCATGATGTGTCCATATTAACTTACCCCCTGGGCTGAGTGTGGGGAGCAGGCTGACGGTGTAGGTGGCTCTCACAGTCTGTTTGTTCTTGAGTAGGACCACACAGGTGTAGTTCCCAGCTGACTCCGGCCTCACAGGTAAAGGGACGGAGGTGGTGATGGAGCCCAGGCTGCTCTCCATGTGGAGGTCCACGCTCTGGTTGGGGTGTGTCCAGAAGGCGGTGAGGACCTGGGATAGCTCCGAGTATCTGCAGTCCAGCTCCAGCTCTGTGGACAACCTCCGGGCTTTTACTGGAAATAAGGAGATTAAAATGGTAGAAGAAAAATGTCAGATGTTGTGAGGTAAAATAAATGTCACAATAATTCCTATATTGACTTATTTTTCAATACGTGACAGATGGAGCACCAACTTTTGTCAATATTTTCGTGAGTGTTTTTTTCTTTGTACTACTGGGCAGGGGCGTTAACAGGAAGGGGTAAAAGGGTCTGTTTTTAGGGGCCCAGAATTGAACCCTCTTCCTTTTAATTTATTATAGAGAGGGAGCCCATGTGGGGTTTCTTGCCCCGGGCCCGCCAAATTTATGTCGACAGGCCTGCTAGTGGGAATTTTTGTCTGTTATTTTTTGTTATTTTGACTGTTAATTTTTGTTATTTTATCTGTAAAATGATAAGATTTTAGCTGTAGAAGGTTGAACTATGAACTAAAACTACATTCTAATTATTAAAATGGTGAATTCTGCCATTTATGCATTGCAGTTCATGTTTTGTTTTGTTTTGTTTTTTACATTTTTGGGGTGTGATTCTGTTTTATGGTTTGGTTTCAGTATTATTGTGTATATTTATTAAATTTGTATATTTACTTATAATAATATCATATAAAAACTCTATTCTGGTTTATTGAAAGTTGTGAAATGTGATTATAAACTCATTACGGTGAATAATTAAGATGTTTAGAATGCATAAAGACAGTAAAGTCATGTAATCAGAATCAGTTTTGTATTTGGAACAATGGATGGAAAATTTTGTGGTTATTGTTACATCTATGAATTAATAATATATAATTTTGCTTTTTAATTTTGTTTCCTTTGCTACATAATTCCATATACCTTATTTCATATATCTGATGCCTTTGTTATGTTTCTAAAAAATAGAAAATAGTAAAAAATAAAGAAAATAAATAATTGAATGAGATAGTGTACTGTATTTTATTCACTTAAAGGTGCATTGTGTAACTTTTCTGGTAGAGGGTCTGTCAAATGCTTTTCTCCATGGAGATGTTACTGCTTTGTCTGGAATGTTTCACAGTATGGCATTAAACCTTTCTACCTTCATGCAGACCAACCCAGACCATGTTACAGGTCAGATCTATGGAGAGGCAACCCCACTCACAGTTTTTTCTAGGTATTTTTGAGCTATAAAACCACCTGTAATTGAATACATTTAAGGTTATTCAGTTGTATAATGTCATACTGTGGAACCTTCCAGGCAGAGCAATGACATCTCCACAGAAACAAGCAGGTGACGGACCCCCAACCAAAAAGTTACATAGTGCAGCTTTATAATATTTAGATGGAAAAGATAGATTTGAGTCGGCGTAATGTGTTGGAAAGAAAAAAGAGTCAAAACCCAAACATGTGAGTGCGGCTGAGAAACGCCGCAGAGACGCCACAGTTAAAGGGTAGTGTGTGAATACAGAAAAGGCCAAGGACGCATCAAGAGTAATGATCTTAAAGGGGAGGTGAAATGAAAAACACAGAACAATAGCGCGCGAAGGGTCAAAATAATATATATTCATTAAATGGATTGGCGTCTAATGCATGTGCTGCCTGTGACTGATGCCATAGTGTCTCATCAGAGCGAAATGAGAATCCATCGTAACGCAATCAGTTCCCGTAAACACACATGTAAGTGCACGGGGACGCACGCGCACGCACACTACAGCCATGATTAGAGTGATCAGAGGACCCCCTATTGCCGTGGTGGGAGGGCTGCAGGTATAATCACACATAATGACACCTGTAATGAGGCTGGGGTAAAAATATAAGTGTCACATATGATTACTGACAACGCTGTGAAAATAGGAAATCCATCATTGGGTTCAGGATTGGGATTTGAGTATGTCTGACTGGAAATTGTTTAAAAGACAGATTACATGAAAGAGAAGGGAACGTTTAAAATAATAATAATAAAAAAAGATATACTCTAAAAGGGCCCATATGATACTACATACAGCTCTGGAAAAAACTAAGAGACCACTGCAAAATAAAAAAAAAATTCTTATTTTACTACTTTTAGGTATGTGTTTGGGCAAAAGAAACATTTTAGTTTGAGTCTGTAAACTACTGACAACATTTCCCCCGAATTCCAAATAAAAATATTATCGTTTACAGCATTTATTTGAAGAAAATGACAAATGGTCAAAATAACAAAAAGATCCATGTTTTCAGACCTCAAAAATGCAAAGAAACAAGACCAAATTCATTTTAAAACAACATAATACTAATGTTTACACTTAAGAAGAGTTCAGAAATCAATATTTGCTGCAATAACCCTTATTTTTAATCACAGCTTTCATGCGTCTTGGCATGCTCTCCACAAGTCTTTTACATTGTTCTTGGGTGACTTTATTCCACTCCTGGTCCAAGAACTGAAGTAGCTCAGCTTTGTGTTTGTGTTGGAATTCAACAGACGCTGGAATGGAATGGCTGTAATACATGTAGAGATGCTGATTTCAGAAAAAAATGCAGTGGTCTCTTATTTTTTTCCAAAGCTGTATTTTATGATTAATGTTATAATACAAACCTGGATTTGTGTTTTCTTTTACTCACACATTTCACACTGTGTGTTTTTAAGCTCCATACACCTTCCTCCTAGAATCATTTGAATTATTTCAGCCATGGAATAAATCTCTACTGAACAAAAAAAACATAAAAGGTAGCTGTAAACTACCAGTTGATGACATCACAAGGTGGAACAGAGCACTTTGAGGTTTGGAGATGAAGACAGACTAATAATAAAGGAATACTCAAACATGACTGAAACAAAACACAACTCTGGGTATGTTTTTGATGAGGTAACAACATTTAAAACATGACTTAAAGCTCACAAGAGTCAATTTTGCACAATATAATAATTTTACCTTTGAAATATTTCATGCCAATGTTCAATGTCATCCACAGGGAAATCTGTACTCGACTAAATTACATATTCAGGAGTCATTTCAACCCGTGCTAGATTCAGTTTTTTTGTAGTGTGTGTGTGTGTGCGTGTGTGTGTGCGTGTGTGTGTGTTGGGAGGGGGCCGGTCTGGGAGCACAGGGGGACAGTGACAGTGAGGGATGGTCCTCGTCACATCTCAGCACATGTGATGGATGTCAGCTCTGTGGTGATTTGTAAAGCTTCCCAAGGCCCCCCCATGACAGCAGCTGTTTGTGAGTCCGCTTTAGTAAATACACTTCATCCTCTGCACAAACGCACGCAGCGGGCTTGAGCTACAAGGCAACACGTTACTGTTAGTTTAAAGTACGGATGTGAGGCGCCACTGTTTAATAACTACACCTTCATCAGCCTTAATAAAGCATGAATGGTACAGTAAATGGTCACGTTTGTATAGCGCTTTTCCACCTTCAAGACGCTCAAAGCACTTTACATCGAGGAACCACTCAGCCATTCACACACACGCACACATATTGATACATCAATGGGCCATGACCATAATATCATAGAATTTCACGATACATTACATTTACAATATGTTAGATGCAAGACCCAATGCACAGTGGTTGTGTTTATTTGCCGGGGGCCTAAACATGGCCCTCCCTTTCAAGTCAATGGGCCGAACTCAGTGGTACACGTCTCTAGATTAGCCCTAGGTACTGTTTTTTTATTTTACTACTTATAGGTATGTGTTTGGGCAAAAGGAACATTTTTGTTTGAGTCTATACCGAATAAGAGTAACGCTACTTCAAATGAACGGATCTGAATTTGATTTGTACTACTCAAAATAATAGACAGAACTAGTTTATTTTAAATGTGTGTATGATCCTGTTATTCCTCATTTATCTTATATACAGCTCTGGAAAAAAATAAGAGACCAATGCAAAATGATCAGTTTTTTTCTGATTTTACTACTTATAGGTATGTGTTTGAGCAAAGGGAACATTTTTGTTTGAGTCTATAAACTACTGACAACATTTCCCCCAAATTCCAAATAAAAATATTATCGTTTAGAGCATTTATTTGCAGAAAATGACAAATGGTCAAAATAACAAAAAAGATAGCCTACATGTTTTCAGACCTCAAACAATGCAAATAAACAAGATCAAATTCATTTTAAAACAACATAATACTAATGTTTACACTTAAGAAGAGTTCAAAAATCAATATTTGGTGCAGTAACCTTTATTTTTAATCACAGCTTTCATGCGTCTTGGCATGCTCTCCACAAGTCTTTCACATTGTTCTTGGGTGACTTTATTCCACTCCTGGTGCAAGAACTGAAGTAGCTCAGCTTTGTGTTTGTGTTGGAATTCAACAGAGGCTGGAATGGAATGGCTGTAATACATGTAGAGATGCTGATTTCAGAAAAAAAAAAGCACTGGTCTCTTATTTTTTCCCAGAGCTGTATTTCTGGTGGCTGCATTATCACGTGACCGCGTTGACCATTCAGAGCGAGAGGAGCTAAAGCAGACCAGTTTTTAAGCCAATTGAAGGATTTTGAGCTGAGAAAAAGTTTATGGTCTAAAAATAGCTAAAAATCGCCACAAAATGGGACCTTCGTGAAAGCTGTAAGTGAGCAGTTTGTGATTACATCGCGCTCTAGGAGAAAAATCCTTTTTGGGAAGAAGCGATTTTTTTCACTGCATCGATGAGTGACCCCTAATCCAACTCAAGACAGCCCTAAACTAACAACACCATATCCAGTTATTTTAATAGATCCATGATTTGCAACAGCACGCTACATACATACATTATTTTCCCTATATTCTTCATATATACGCAGAAAGAATGGAAATGTTTGACAAATTCTGGTTGGTTGTTATAATAATAATAATAAGTAAGTAATAAAAAGTAAGTTTTAAAAATCTACTGTATTCATTTGGATAATTTGATGATAGAACAAAGGGCTTCTTAGTGAAAAATAACACATTTATCTAAAGCCATGAATGTCGTTAGGATCAATTTTGTATATTTAAACCAAAGATAAAATGGTAAAAGGAAAAGTCAAATATTTTTTGTGCTTTTCTGTTTCATGAATAAAAACTAAAAGTGAAAAAAAAATCAACCCTTTATTCCTATTTTCATTTTTTATGTTAAATTGGAACTCTTTTGAACAACTGGTACCTTTTCAGTCACAGAAAAGCATAAAACATAAATAAAAGAACGACAGGAGGAACTGTCACAACCAGTCATCACTGTGGAGCAGCCAAATGTCTCCTCTACTCTGAAATACTGCCCCCAAAAAAACCCAGCGTTTTGGACAGAACATTGTGAACAAAACACAAAGATATGCCACAGTACGCCACTGACCCATGTGCAAATATAATTCACTCAAGGACCTGCATATCAAATAAAAATTCTGTCAGTCCAACCTTTAACTGTTTGCTAAGTGGTTTGAAATAACGGCTGCTTTTAATTTTATAAGACGCTATAAATAAACATGCATACATTTTTCCCCTTTAAAATATTTGCTCAATTTGAAGACTTCTTAATGACACCACTGCACCTACAATATTACAACTAATTATACTGCTCAGACTGGTTGCACTATAAAAGGAAGATTGCTTTTGTTGTGTCCTTTGGCAAGACACTTCTTTGGCGTGAGAAAACTTGTAAAGGCACAAATCACATTACTATGAAAATCAACACTACTACTACATCACTACATCAATACTACTATTAGAGAGAGATTCTTTATTGATCTCGAGGGAAATTGAAGGTTTGCTGCAGCATCTCAAAACATGCTCCAGGTAAAATCCTCCAGCTTAGGTCCTGACCAAGCCGAACAATAAGATCATGGAGATGGGTCCCCGGGCGCCAGAAAGACGAGCTGCCCACTGCTCCTGAAGGATGGGTCAAATGCAGAGAAATAATTTCCCTACGGGGATGAATAAAGTCTGTCTTCTTCTTCTTCTTCTTCTTCTTCTTCTTCTTCTTCTTCTTCTTCAAACTGTTACAGTCTCCGTGCAGTTTCACAGGAGGACTGGTCAGGGAGGGTCAGCAGATCCTGTGGAAGAGTCAAAAGTGTCCCTCCTCTGTGTTCCGAAGCCTCACTGCAGCCTCCAGGGGGCGCCAGGGGAACACAACAGGAAAGGCCTCGTTCTTATTCCACTCTGGTGTTTCAGCTGGTGACAAAATGGTTCATTCCCACAAAGTATTTCCTCTGAAGGTCTTCTGCCACATTTGCTGCCACATATGGTGTAAAAAGCCTGTAACATCTCAAATGTCCAGAGCTAGCTCCGTAGCCAGTCTCCGTGGATACAGGAAAAACAAACAGTTTATTACTACTGTATTCCTCCTACTACTGCGATCACTACAACTACTATTACCACTAGAGGTGCTCTGATCAATCAGCCTCTAATCATTGATCAGACGATCAAGGCAAAAATAATGTGATTGGTGATCTGCAAAACTGGCCAATAAGACGTAATGATTACCCACATAGGTAATTGATGACCAGCTAGATGCACATTATTGGATTAAATTGCCAGAAAATTCCACTGAAGCTGCAACTGGTTAGATTTGGGTCATCAAAAGCCTGTATTATTCTTTTCGCAAAACTATATCAAAGTCCATGACATTGGTATCGGCCGGGATCGGTAATGGTAAAACTAAACCTAAATAAGTTAAATAAGTAATCTGTAATGTTGATCGGCTTCAAAAATCCTCATCGGAGCGTCTTTAATTACTACAAATCTCTTATTACATTTGTGATGTACTTAAGACTTGTCAATTTTGCCATCATTTTCTGTTGGTGATGGTATATTTTTTCTTTTGCAAAACATCAAAACTGTAGCAATTCTTCCTACTACTTTCTATTGTGTATCTATGCATCACAAAAGAGAACATTTTCATTCCAACTACCCACTAAAGATAAGTAAAAGACCAGCGCCCATAAGAATCCACTTATAATTATCACCAGAGCAAATGCCTGCAGCAACATCGTGCTCCAATTTGTGCCTATATTATTTCTTCTGTTTCATATTAGCTGAGTTTAATGACTTTATTGGCAGCGCTGACCCACAATCATATTATTTGATGTGGTATTTACCTCTGGGTCCTATTCCCATCCTGTCGCCAATAAAAAAGTATTAAAATGGAACAGCAATTCTCCGCTGTAGTCCTTTTTATTCAAAGACTGCGTTTTATTTTACTTGCCATTTAACCCCACTAGATAAGAGATAAAGAGACTATTATCACAGATTGTATTGTGTTGGCTTAAGATAACCCACAGACAGCTATGCAAACAAAGTTAAAAATCCCTGTTGACTTTTGGTTCCATTTGCTTTGATGGGCCCTGATATAAACCAGGGCCTCCTCTGAAGTGATGCTTAAAAGGTGGGCTCAGATAAGGTAATTCTCTCTGTAAGAAGAATAGAAGAACTTCAAAATCAAAGGAGCATACAGACAGTTAAGTGAATACAAACCAAAGGCCTGAATCATGTGAGGAAATTGTAAATATAGTTTAAATATTTAAAATAGTTTAAAGCAGTGAACAGTACAAGTACATGGATGTATTAAAGGGGACATATTATGCAAAATGGTGAGGATTTAAATCATGTTAAAACAGCTTAACCAAAGTTATATTTCGATAGTTTGAGGCTACGTTTATATGTTGACGGTCTGAACAGAAGACGCAAAAGTGGCGTCGCATATTCATTTTTTATTTCGCGTTTAGACGAGCGTTTTCGGGAGGAAATCTGCGTGCATACGGTGACGCAAAAGTGTGTGTAATTCGATTGGGTATGCATGCCAGGCGGCCAGGTGGTGCTGTGATGCATTATCACTATGTTCACACGCATGCGTAGAATCTTCCTTCTTCTCATCTGCGCCGCGAAAAGCAAAACAAAACATGACTACCGGTAGCAAAAAAAAAAATGTGTGTGGTCAGATGAAGAAGTTCAACTATTGTTTCAGACCACGTTAGACTACAAAGCAACAAAGGCACAACAAGGTGTGGACTGGGAGTCCTGCCAAACAAAGTACACTGATATATGGACCGATGTGACGTAAACGCGTACGTGACGTCAGCAGATTTGACCAGAGTTTTGCGTTTTGGGCAGTGTAGACGAAAACGCTACGGTGGAGCGTATTCAAGTTTTCCACTTTGGAGGGCGGTTTCAGTTTTTTGCGTTTTTAAGCCCCCAAAACGCCGTCACCGTCTAAACGAAAGGCACTTCTGATAAAATATTTGGTTGTTTTTACCTGTAAGCATTCTTGTGTAAACAGGCCCTGAGTAATCCTGTATTGGCCTGCATTTGAGGCTTGAGTTCTCAGAAAATGACTGTTTTCACCTACCCCCTATCTCCGCCCACTGCTCTGTACTTACTTACAATTATTTTTTAAAATCTGGCAAAAGATTTCTAAAAATATTGTGCAAAAACAAATAATAATAACTGATTTGAACTTTAGGAGTATCTACACTTAAAAGGTGAACCGTATAGCATTTCCGACATTCCACTGTATAACATTAATCTTATCTATCTCCATGGAGACAAACGCGTGACACCACCAGGCCAAGTTACAGGTCAGATCTGCACAGAGGCAACCATGCTCACAGTAAGAATGTATGTTTGAATAAATATGTGATAGATAAACTTATGCCATACAACATCTCCATGGGGACAAGCAGAACCTTTACCAGAAAAGTTACACAGTCCACCTTTAACAACTGCAACAAACTTGACGACTTAAAGTTAAAGGGCCCATATTACTCTGTTTATAGTGTTCCTCATCAAAAACATACCTGTAGTTTTGTTTTGTTTCAATCACACATGTTTAACACACAAACCTACATATTTAAGCTGAGTTCTTCTCTCAAACAGAAAACACTTTGTTCCACCTTGTGATGTCATGAGGTAATACAGGAAGTGCTCCATTGTGTTTGTTAAACTCCACACACCTTCACTGGAATCATTTGGATCATTTCAGTCCAGGAATTGCCGATCTCTACTGAAATAAAGGTAAAAGGAGCTGATATTTTGAAAACTTTGGCTTCATGACATCACAAGGTGAAACAGAGCTTTTTGAGATCTAGAGATGTAGACAGATGAATAATAAAGGTTTACCTAAACATATATGAATAAAACAAAACACAACTCCAGCTATGTTTTTGAGGAAGTAACAGCAGTCT